>JALKBU010000458.1:0-38767 GCA_023091735.1 Trichomonas tenax
ATCTCTGCTAGATCACCAGGTCATCCTTCACTATGAGGCCACAACTACTCATAATGAAGTCTTCTTTGGCTTCCAACATTGAGTTCAATCCATTTCAACCTATTGATACTTTTCCATTTTTCCCGCAAACACGTCACTTTCCTTTATTTCGACATCCTGACTTTACATGTCAAAAATAAGTTACATGTCAGAAAAGCACGTTGTTCTATTTTGTCCCAGTCCCTGAAGAAGGTGAATTTGCACGAAAACATAGTGCTCCTAAATCTATAACGAGCTGCTGATTTAAAAACATGAAAATTCCTGAATTTTTGTCCAGAAATAATGTAATTGACAAAAAACGCCATAAAAAAGTTATTTTGTCTGGAAGATTGCAAAAATGGAATTCGGGAAAATTCAAAAATATCTTCCAGATTTGCATCCCTAGCGAAAACAAACAAATTTGTGCAGAACATCAATGTCGTTATCAAAGGTCGTAATCATTATACTCAGGACCTTTGCAGAACCTCAGTTCAGTGCCGTATTGATAATAGTATAGATCATGTGTTTCTATCTTTGCTTTTTTCAAGTTTTCGAGCTTTTCTTCAACATTGACATATCTTGCATGGAGGGCGATCAAATCTAATATCTTGTAGTTGGGGCTCCAAGGGCTTGGATTAGGGTCAACACACTTTGGATGCTTCTTCTTGTGAAAATCTTTATCAAACATTGTAGGTTCTTCACCAAACATAAATGGGCACATAACCTGGTCAACAGACAAGCCCATCCAATGTCTATACTGTTCAAACTCAACATCATCTTCTCGACGCATATTGGTGATAAATTCATGGCTTCGATTGACAATATCTTCAGCAGCTTTCCTTGACATAATAAATCCAGTGCCACCCTGAAGGAAAGCACGCATCCAATGTCCGATAAATACGTAGTCTTTCAGCGGATTATATTTTGCACTTAAATAATTCAAAAGTCTGTAGATAGAATTGTAGTCAACGGGTATATCATCACTCAGTGACCAATAATCGTTTGTTGTGTTATAAACAAAGTATCTCATTCCTGTCAGTCTTCTTGATGCCATATCTTGGTGAGGTCTTAGCCAGGAGTTAGTTGTAGACCTTAGCTCTACTAAATCTAAGTCTGGAGGTAGGAATTTTACATATCTGAAGCGTGGGTCAATTCTTTCAGATGCACCATCATATTTTTCTGGTTTATCGGACATAAAAGCGTATGTGTGAGGAAAATTAACCTCTCCTAACCACGTTCTTAGTAGTTTTAGTTGTCTGTTGAGTGAGCTTTGCATTGTTACAAAGCCATAAAATAATGTCGGAAATGAATTAACAGAGAGTTCAATATCAGCCATAGGCTGGTCAACTTGGAAAACAACAAACAACAGGGCGCAAAGCACTGTAGTTATTCCTATAATAACACCGTAATTCTCTGTCATGGAGACCGGGTTATCTTCCTTTATTATCCTCATATGAATTTCTCAAAAGTTCAAAAAAAATAAAATGAACAAAAATGTTCTCTAATGGACAAATATTAAATCGTTATACATTGAATTTTGAGAATTTTAAATTTTCCCGCGGTTTTTAACCTTGAAATATAAAAAATCTATTTTTCGGGGTGTATTTTTATTAAAACAACAATTTATATAACAACATGAAGACTAGAGTCATGGGATAAATGGATTGTATGCTTCTTTTTAAGGTAGGTCAAAGAAATAACAATATCTAATATTGGAATGACTCAAATATTAAGAATGGAGTTGAGTTTCTGGTCAACAGTGATCTGGTATAGAAGTCTGGTCCTTAAAATTTGATGGAATACAAAGAAAACCCTTTCATCAAATGGAGACTTCCATTAAAAATACTAACGGTTTTTGCAAATCAGATGAAATGAAAAATAGATTTTTTACTATCATTTCAAGGTGAAAAACCTAAAGATAATTTGATCTCAAAATTCAAGGCATAATGATTTAAAAAATTCTTCCAAAAGTGTGGAAGCAGAACCTTATTTTATCTAATGGGATTTGGTCGATAAAAATATGAAAATTATGATTGCCTATACATCTATAATCCAAATCCGCAATCAAAAATTTGGACCAAGTGAACTCACTTCTAATTTGTGAAGTTTACATTAAAAACTTTTGGCGCCAAAATACTGTTTCTAGCCAAAGCGTTGCATAAGCATCTTCTCAATTATATGATATGAATGAGACATGTATATAAGTTAATCTTCCCTGAGAATATATGAGCCTTACTTATCCTAGCTGAGCAAAATTTAAAATTTTTCGAATTATGCTCTAATTGGAGGTCAGTTAGCAATGATTACCTACTTCTATCGAAAGCATACCATTCTACGTCGAAATTTTTTTGAAATATTAATGCCAATATCTCTTATGATACTATTTGAGTCTCTACAGCTATATTTTATGAGCGTTTTTATGATTGTTATGACCAATATCAAGAGATGTTAAGTTTATGTTGCTATATATCTATTATTTCCAAACATCGAATATTTAATGTTTTTTGATAAAGTGAGTTTTTTCTGCAAATAAGTAAGAAAATATCCATATTATGCGGATCTTATATAAAATTGACGGCGTGTGCTGCATAATTTCTATTTATTATCGGTGATGACATTGGTGAGCATTTGGATTCTCAGCGTTACTTTTCGGTTAAAAATGAAGAGATTTTGATATTCTAAAATGAGCTGATTTTATTATAATCTAATGTTGCGCATTTGGAAGAAAAGTGGGAAAATTCCAGATCTCGAAAACCCTTCTTCCTTCCAATCGATTATTTTGTCTAATTTACTTAAACTTTTTGTCAATTTCATAATTTTTTTGGCAACAAATCCAGCCAATCATCTCCATAATTGATGACCTATATGAATGTGTATTTTCACCATTTTAGGAAAACAAAGTAAACAGACTTGTTCAATCTCTGGAAATACGACGATTATTTGGATTTTCTAGGAACTGGATCACAAATTGAATGCTCGTGGAAATAGGAAGTTCTGGAAGGAAGTTATACAAAAACGTGTTAAAAATGATCTATAGCTTGCGTACATGATTTTCTTTTCTAATTTTTTTACTAATTTTTTTGATGGAAGATATTTTTCCCATCTGCCTATTTTTAATAAAACGCCTAATTAATACATCCTAGATAGAATTGCAAAAAAAATATGATTAAATCGTTTACATGCTGGAAAAACACGACAGGAAGGAAGATTCTTCACAAAACCAAAGAAGAATTAATTTTAAAATTAATCTATTCCTGGAGATTAACATAATATGTTTCAAATCGATTTTTTCCTAAAAATTTCTATTTCAATACCTTGGTCGACCAAGTTATTTTAACCATCACACGAAGCCGTTGTGATTTTTTAAAAAAAATCTATTTTAAATTTATTTTCATTTATATTACTTCATTTTTATAATAAACTACCCACGAAGCTCTTTTGTGGATCCTCACCACCCAGATTACTCACTGCCTAAAAGAGAAATCAAAAACATACCCTTACATTTTACTGCATATAAGATTAAAAGTAAGACCTTATGAAATTTTTTCCAAATTAACTCCAGAACAAATCAATCAAGTTATTAATCATGAACATGTATATCCCACAATCGAGATCTATCTAAATCAAAGACAGCCTCACCATAACAACGCGATAACAGTATACACAGATATTGCTAATATATCTAATATTGAAAAAAAGTTTTAATAATCATTGGTAAATTCAATTTACCATTGAGTTTTATTAGCCACAGATTAGTAAGAGATCTGTTTTTTGAGGCATTTCATCTTGACACATTACATCCGACTTCGCATTCATCTTCATACATTAAACTGCCGTCCAGAAAAACAGGTTCGCTTCACTTTATAGCACTTGGTGCCCATGTTGCAGATAACATGATTAATGAATAGCAGAAAGCCGGAATTGTAGGTCTGGCATTAGATGCTGGCAAGATTGGGAGTGTGAATTATTGCGATTTCTATACTATGAATACGAATATATCTACAAAGCCATTCTTACTTAAAAGTTTTAAAAACTTTTAAGGCGATGCAGCTGCATATCGTGAAGCTCTCCTGATATCTCTTCGAGAAATTATGCATTTACATCTAACTTCTGTTGCATTCGTAGGAGATAATTTGAGAGTTCAAATGTCAGTACTTGAAGATGTCGGTGTAGAACAATCATTACCTGTGTTTGGCTGTGGATGTCATAATTTGAATTTAGTTCTGAAAGACACAAAGAGGGACAATCACCTATTCAACGACATGATCGAAAAAGTGATAGCATGTAGTCAAATCCTCACCAAAAAGAAAACAGAGAGTATCCTTGAGCTATATTGCCCTCAGTTTTGTTCAACACGCTGGACGATTGTATTTGATATATCAATATGGATAGTCAGACATTCGCCAGAAATTTTAGATATGTTGTCGTCCAACAGGTTACCTGGCTTCACTCAAATACATAAGCATATTGAACTAATAATCAAAGTTATTTTTAATATCGCTCCACGCTTAGTTGTTCTGTTACTTCCAAAGAACTTTTATTGTTGATGTATTTCCTTACACAAAATCAGCCATACTTGAGATGCATGAGCTGTCTGGTTCAATTCAAGATATGGTACAAGTTATGGGCATTATTTATGAAAAAATAACAACTTGTCTTCTTTGTACCAGAGGATTTAAAGTTCAATGCACACTTTTCACCTTGACACCTGCATGCCGACTTGTTCTTAATGCCATCAACAGCGATGATCATGCAAGAGAGATGTCAATCATAAGTCACTAATATCCTTTCATTTCGGAATCATACAGATCTGATATTGATTTATGCTTCAGTATATTAAGAAGTACTACCATTACCGGAAAATCAATATTAGAATTGAAAGATATTATTTCTCAAAACTTTAATGCATCAGCTGTACAATTAACTCTCGAATGTAGTTTTGCCAATAGTGAACCAATGAAAAATAACTTAAGGGTCCGCTCCGGCCAAATAAGGATCTATCGTCGCAAAGTCTAATTTTTATTGTGTTTTAGATACAAACCCGGGTTTAATATTAAAATATTTATCAAAATCTCGGATTTTTTGTAGTATTCTGGAGAACATCTTGGAATGTGGGAGACTAATGAACATCAAGAAAAAACTTAACAAGAAAAAGATTAGAATGTGCATGGAGATATCATAATCAAAATTACTCATGTCCTTATCAATTCAGATATTGCACAAAATATCAATATTCTGGGAAAAACGATTATCTTCATCTTCCTCTCAAAAATTGAGAGGATTTTTGGTCGCGGAGCGGACCCTTAAATTATGAGGAAAATTTTTCATTTGAAATTAACCATGAAGAATGGGACCAGGATCAGCCAAATGAACAAATAGTTGTTTCTCACCCAAGGCCAGTTCCAATTGAAACAAATGGTCATGATATCTTGATATCCTGATATCACAGAACATTCAACAGAGTATAATGATGATTCGTATGCAGAACAAGAATATGCAACTGATGAAATTGAAACTCCAATTACTGGATATGAAAATCTTGAAATCATTTGCAGTCTTGGCGAAAGGATGGGACTAGATCCAACAGCTCTCAAAAGGCAATACGTTGACTTTTTTTCCGACGAAAAACTAGATCCACTTTATGATGGACGGATCCCAGATATCAAACAATTTATTTGTTTCTTAAAATCGTCCCCATACAAGGATTTGATGAAATTGTTAGAGATTTATTCTTCATGCTCCGCAGCTGAAGCTATTGTTGAAAGATCATTTAGCAAAAAAAAGAAAATTTGCTTTCGATGAACAATCGAATTCTGGACTCAGTTTACAAACTACACGGAAAACTTTTATGACTGTTGAAGTCGAAGATATATTCAAACTATTTAGAATGGTTATGTGGTGAATAAATATTTTTTATTTGTATTAATGTTTAAAAGTTATAAATTGACGCAATATAGGCTTAAATTGAGCTACCAGTAAGTATAAGATTGCAATAGCTGTCTAAAAGCAGGGAAAATTTATGCTTATTGATACGAAAACACTGATCAAGATTGTAAATTTTAAGATTTTGTTTGATTTCGTTATCAAATGAACTGCTAGTAGTCTTGCATATAGATAATAATTATCGGATAACTCATAGTATTGAAAACAATTATTTTAATATCAAAATATGGAGGCAGCCGAACTGCATTTTTCGAATGAACTCGTGGACGCATATAACATCCTATGAGTTACGTACTCACCTAGCCTTGCCTGGCTCGAGATAAGGTAATCACACTTTTTTGTCATGTAAATGTATACATGATAAAAAATATCTTCCAAAGAATTTTCTTAACTTCCTTCCAGACCTCGACTTATCTTCCAAATGCGCAACCCTATATAATCTGCATTCATATATGTAGCGTATAATAATCAGTCAAACCAAAAGTGACACCTTACATGTCAGATTTGATATGTAAAGTGATGTTTTAAAATTAGAGGGGTAGTGTCTCAATCATAAAAGTGATAAATATGATTTTCCCTTTTTCCTACAAGAGCGAAGTCAAGAGAGACTGCGACTGTCTCAAAGACAGCATGAGGATGGGTCCCCATGGTGTCTTTAAGATAGTCGCAATTATTTTTCATGAAGTCACACCCTTTTTATTATATGTCAGATTCATCTGTCAAATCTGACATGTAAAGTGTAACTTTTGGTTTGACGGAATATTATACGCATTCATATATGATGATAATTAATAAATAACTTGCAAAGCTATAAATATGCTTATACGCACCAAGGATTTATTACCCATACTTTCTCATTACCGCAGTATCAATAGAAAAAAACAGGGACTGAAATGTAAACTAATTAAAAATATGGTGTATTCAATTTAGTCAAGAAAAATCGATAACATTTGTAAAGTGTTAAAACACAACTTTCAATTGTATGTTGTCAAAAATTATGATTTACGTTGTAAAATGTCAAATATAAGTTAGTATTGTAAACCATTGAAATTTAAAAACGAACAATATGGCGCATAGCTCTCGTAAGGACCAGCAGCAGCAACAAATTGTTCCAGAAAACTTTTATGACAATCTTCTTGTCAAACAAAATGCATCAACATATATAGTTCACAACATTTTAGAGCAAATTATTAATGAAGGTGCGCAAATCCTTCATACAAAATATCTTCAATCGCAAATTAAACCTTACGCGTCACGAACATTGGCCAGGGAGTTGGTTATGAACGCTTCATGGGCACTTGAGCCAATAGGTCCAAATGATATTACTGCCACGCCCGATGAGGACTTAGAAATTCCTCCAATTGATGAGTGGGCTGGCGGTGTTTTGCCTGTGCGCTCTGCTGATGCAACTGGACTCCGCTCTGCCGTTCCCCCACCACGTGAAACGAAAGTTCAAACTTCTAACTCCACACGTCCTCATCCACAAATTGTTCCAGAGAAAAAGCTAATGCCACCGCCAGAATCGAAGTCAACAACATCACAGACAACACATCGCAGCCAAAAAGGAGCTCCGCCGAAAGAAGCGCCAAGAAAGAAGCCAAAACCACAAGTTTCGGAAGCCGTTGCTATTACAAGAGCATTCGAAGAGGCAAAGAAGAAGACAGCAGTATCAATGAAGGCCGTAACTGTCGATTCAGATTTTTCTGTTATTCAGATTACAGAGCCAAAAGGACTTCCACCAGCATTGATTGTTCCTAAAGTTACCACAAAGCGTGCTCAGCATGTTGAACAGCCTCAGACAGCAGGTCGTCAGCAGGCTCGCCCCGTTATTAGAAAGCCACAACCTCAACAAAAGAGGAGAGTTGTTCCAAAGCTCGTTGAACCAGATACTCCTATATTTGATGAAGAAATTGCCGAGGTTTCATATTCTGATAAATTTATTTGTGCTCCTGGTGTTACATTCAAGGATGGAACTGTTGTCAAATCGCGTGCTCAACAAGCCAATCCTAACCAGATGACAAGAGCTCAATATGAAGCATATTTAGAGGAAATGAAACGAGGGGATTCTAATTAATCTTATTATTGTAAAGAAGTGTTCGTATAACATTAAGACAATCATACATCTACGAGTTTTAATAACATAGAAAATTGGGATTCCATCATTATAACTCTGACATAACTATAGCAGTGAATATAGTCTTCAATTGAGACTCTGCAATAGTGAAAGATATTGGTTAATATAATCAAAAAATCATGCAAAATATGATGGTAAGTAGACCAAATCTCAATAATAAATATTATTTCTGTATGCTTTATTGTTGGTTGCATAGGTAGTCAAGTCATAAATTACAATTTAATATATTCGAGAAATTATATAATATCAATTTGTTTAAAATACGAAAATGAGTATTACTTATTAGGTAGGCTGATTATATTAAGGTATGCGTAACTTGATTGGAAAGAAACAATTAATTAATTAAGAGGCAGCAATAAAACTGTATAATCGAAGGTTTAAACGCACGCAATTATGATGTTAATATTATAACATTTATTCAGAAGCTAATAAAATTAGTTGGTTGGTTTAACAATATCGAAGAAATTATCATCATCTTCATCATCAGAATCCTCGTTTATTCCATATGTGTGGACAACGTTGTTGTTGAGCGTTTTTGAACCAGAAAGAGCCTTGGCAAAATCAGCAAAATCTCGAGCAGCCTTGTGATCGAAGTCAGTTCTCTCAACATCTGGGCCGCGATACTTGTCATATTGGCCTTCGGACAAAGCCCAAAGCTCTTCAGCTGACATGACTACTTTTTCCTCAGACATTTATAAAAAATGTTTTTTGAAAACGGACATTACTTGTCGGATTTCGATAAATCCCTGTATTTTACATGTCATGATTTTAAAATTACTTGGCATTTTGATACAAATTATTATAATTTACGTGACAAAAATGTCTGCCATTTTTGGTATTTTACGTGTCAGAAATATTAGAAGCGATAATTTTGTCATATTTCCAAAATAATTTAATTTACATGTCAAATTTTTTAATTTTTAATGGATCCAGTTCCTATCCTTCAGCAAGAGATAGATATTGTAATGTCAAAGCTTAGGAAAAGCCTTGCTGATAGAGAGGATATGCTAAATGATCACAGAGGCGGAAATGTCGACATTTTTAACACATTAGGAATTCAAATGCTGAATGATGCGAAATATCTACGTACATCACTTACTGATATCAGTGAATCTATTGATGTTGTTAAACAACATATGAATGATTATAATATTCCTGAATCAACAATAATTCAACGAGAACAATACGTTAAACGCAACATTGCTGAAATTTCGAAGATTGAAGAAAGCATTCAAGCACAAAACAGCAGAATCTCTACAATTCACAAATCAACGGCTTTTGCAGGCCCACAATCTTTCAATAATAACAACGATGGTCAGCAATCACTATCACAACTTATCAAAGAAGATCAACTTGAAGATCTCCATTACACTGCAAGTATGCAAAAAGTTATTGCAAATCAGATCAAAGATGAACTAAACGATCAGCAGAATCTTATTCTTTCGTTAGATAACGATGTTGCAAATGCTGATGAGGCAATGAAGCGTGTCACAAGTCAAATACAAAAATTAATTGAAACTGAAGGAAAAACACCAACAATGCTTGTTGCAATTCTTTCAGTTGTCTTCATAATACTTCTTTTTATAGTTATTTAATTGTATTGTATGTTTTCTTATCTGTTTAAATATTCTCATTTAAAGTTTGTTTTGAATTATTTAGTATCAATGATTTCTTTTTCTAAAAATAACTTTATATTGATATTTTGTCTTCCATAGATGGGAAATACCTTTTATTTGTAGAGATAGCAAATCAAAATATGAAATTTATAAATGTAAATGAAGATTTGATGATGAAATCAGTGAAACAATTAATAATATAATAATATTCTGCATTTAGAATTCCAATAAATCATTTTTAATGATATGAAAAAATAGAAATAAAGAAAATGAAATGAAAAAAGTAATGTTTTTGGGTATTAAATTCTTCAATTTTGAAAATGTGATTTTGGAGGTATCATTAGCTCATGTAGTGGATGCTATTTCTCAAACGAAATGAAGTCATTTGAAAATAAACGTACATCAGAATGAAATCAACAACTCCAACGAAAAACAAGCCAAAAACACTCGAAAATTCTCAGCAACTCCAAGATGAGTTTAATAAAAGGGTAATGAACCTGTTCTATTCAATGTTTTCTACTCCTTCTGTTGACGACATCATGAATTTTCCTCCTATTCAAGAAGCTCCACCAGTTGAAGGTGCCAAAGTGAAGCCAAAAATAGAGTTTCACTCTGGAGTATGTGATTATAAGCTTAGAAGGAAAGTTCAGAACTCTGTTTACCGAACAAATGGAGTTTTAGTTCAACTCGGCGAAACCGTTGAAAGACAACCAGACATCAAAAACATACAAACAATTAATGCCGAAGAAGTGTTTATGCCAGAACAAGCACCGAGAAAGCAGAAGCCATTATATATCGAAAAGATTGAAGATGATGAGAAGCAGTTTGAGCAATTCAAGCATCCTGTGCATCATCCTCTTAACATGTTTGAAGTTGAAAAAGAATACAAACAAAGACTGAAAAAGGCCAGAGAAACAGGAAAACAGAGATGCATGAGGCGATACAGATTCATCAAGAAAGCAGAAAAGCAACACTACGACTTCATTAACTCATTATCAAAGTGCCAAAAATAATTTTATTCTTGTTATAGTAATTACAGTTTGTTTAAAATGTTATGATTCAACTTTCTTAGGCATATTTATATAGAAATATATCCCTCCAGTGTTTGATAAATTTTCGATTAATATATGTATTAAATATTCACGATTTACCTACAAAACAAAAGCATCAGTGATTGATTGCACTGAAAAATGTCCATGCACCTTCAAGCTTTTGGATATTGAATGTCATTTTTAATTCGGAAGCGTTTGGTGTCTCTACCATACCAAAAACCTTGTAGCCAAAATGCTGTAGCGAGCCAGTGAAGACACCAGCAATAAAATTCGAATAGCATCGATACCAGAATAATTGTTCGGGAGAAAATGTTCCGTCCTTTGATGTAAGAACTTTTAGAACCGGCGGTAGTACTTTGAAAGAAAGTATTATTACACCATCTCTAAATTCGGGTTTTCCTCTTGTTCCAAAAAGCCTTGTAGATACAGGATTTGCTAAGAACTTTGCAGCTTCTAGTTCGTTGGATATGCTGTAATCTTCATTGCACATAAATGAAGTAAATGCGAATCCTGGTTTCTTTCCAAGATTGAATATTTGCGTTTCTATATGCAGGTCTCTGTCGGGGACGTGCTCGTACTTCTTTTTGAGCTCTTTAATGGCCTCTGTGACTAATAGAAAAGTGAGATTATTTGATATATTCTCCATTTTTAATTGTATAATTTTATTGAATTTTAAGGTATCTTTCTGACAAGTAAGTCGCAACAATAGGTTTATAGACCAATGTGGATGTTGAATATCCAATATTTAACATTTATCTTCTGTCTGACATGTAAATTTAAGAAACGACGTTTAACTTAAATGTATTATTCGATATTTTATTATGTTCCTCTAAATTATATGCAAAACTTTAAATTATAAATCTACCATATTTATCTTTATAAGCTGCTGGTAAAAGTATCGGAAATCTGGGGATAGTATCGTTATTGATTCCCAAAATATCATCACATTTTAATATTTGACATGTAATCTTAAAATGACAAAATTTGAATACGTTTAAAATTTTTTGCTGATGAAAAATGCTGAGACTTTAGCACAAGAGTTCGAGCAATGGAAAATAGAGGAAATAAATAGGATCAAGAAGATATATGAAGACAAGCTTCTAGAATTTCAAGAAGAGCTCGCAAAACAAATTATTGGACAGAAAAACGGTCTTAACACTGTTCAAGATCAAAAAGAACAGATATTAACGAATATAATCAATGAAATACAAGAGTTAAGCATTGAATATGACGCACAACTATCAAAGAAAGCACAACTTGAAGAAGAAATTAACCAAAATTACGGTAAAATCGAAATTAAACCAATTCAAGTCGATGCCAGTAGAGAGGCAAGAATTGGAAGAATATCAGAGTTGCGATTTAAGAAAGATTTTTTAGAGAAAGAAGTCGAACAACTTAAAATAAGCATAAAAGCACTCGATCAGAGTATCAAACGATATGATAGACTGTATAATACAACAAACACCGTCGTTGTGCAAGCTTTGAAAGAAATCAAAAAGAATCAAAAAATTAGTTAATGATGAATTTATTTTTAATAGAAAATTTTTATTTTCCTTACATACCTAACCATTTGGCATGCATCTACATCAAAATTGCACATTTTTTTTGATATATATTAAGTTACACTAATTAACCAAAATGTTAAAACAGTACGCTTACGCCTAAATTATCGCATAGTTACTTCTTTTTCACTAAGAGTAACCAACATTTACTTCAACAAAATTTATAGAACTAACCACAAGCATCTGAGCTTTCAAAGATAGACATAGATGCAACAAGCTCTTTACTTTAGTAAATTATACCTTTTAACTCAACTAATAATCATAATATTTCCCTATATGTTAAACATCATGAGGCCATCATAAATTCATCTTAATTTCCTGACCTCAATCATATGTCTCTTTGATTTTGTTTTGTGAGATGATCAAATATTTATCCGGTGAAAATGAATCAAATGAGAACCAATAATATAGCAATGTCAGCTGTTGGTAGGCTATAACATATAACACATAAAATGATGTAAGTCATTTTATTTTCCAAATATGACACGTAAAGTAATACAATCATTTTTGACTTTACAATAAAAATATGCCATAACAAGAAAAACCGAAAAGCAATGTCTCATTTATCATCTACAGTCCTCGTCGCAGGAATTGCGTACAAAACGTCGAGCCAGACACTGGCGAGCTTCTTCGGAAAGATTGGACCGGTCGAAGAAGTTTCTTTAATGGTCGATTCGAGGGGTTACTCAAAAGGTTTCGCTTTTGTGACATTTTCGAAGCCGCAAGATGCAGACTACGCTGTTGCGAACTTCCATGGCAAAATTCTCGATGATAGAAGGCTTAGAGTCGAAATTTCCAGCAAAAGAAAGAGATTCAATTTAGAGCGCAAATTCGAGATGCGTGATGCCGAAAGGGGCGAATACAGAGATGAAAGGAGGCCAATCGAAGGTAACGAAAATGAAATGAATAAAGAAGGAGAAAATGGACCTGAATATAGAAGGCCAGGCTTTGGCAGGAGCTTCAGAGGTCGCGATGACTATTATTCTGATTATTATTACTCAGATTATTATGATTATTATTCTGATTATTACTCAGATGACAGCGATGACAATGATGATAGAAAGCATCACAAGGATAAATCGAAATCTAAAGGTAAATCCAAGGATAAATCTGACAAGAAGCATAAAGATAAGAAGAGCAAGAACGACAAGAAAGATAAGAAGGACAAGAAGAAAGAGAAATCAAAAGAAAAACATCATTCACATAAGAAAGATCACAAAACGAGCAAACACTATAAGACGAAGTCAAATTCTTCAAAGAAATCAAAAAAGCACTAATAACTCTTTGATATATTACCGTATTGTTTAACATTTTATTTGACAATTTATATTTTGAACAATACATTGTTTTGTATATAAAGATTGATTATGTCGATCTTATGTTTTATTCCTGTAACTAAAGACTTCATTTCCAAAATTTTGGATTATAAATTTCCTATTTGTAATCTATAAATTGGAATGCAAAGATCGAAAACACAACATCATTGAAGTAATAATAAACAGTTTAGAGCGATTTATATTAAAGCATGAAAATATTATAATATATCAGATGGAACTCGTGCATTAACCATTTCAAGCTTTCTTTTTGTCATTGAAACTTTATATTGTAGTGTTTCTTTCGTTGATTTGACTTTCTGGAGTTGTGCTTTTAACTCACTATCGCGTAATTGGATGTGAGCGATATATGCGGGACAAGAATAAAGTTGCGGATCATATTGTATCTTGGATAGCTGACGTTTGACTTTATTAATATTATCATTGACAGCACTCATTGTTGCTTCATCGCAATCGAGATCAATTCCATGTGTTAATACAGATAATTCGCTTAAAAATGAGCGATACTTGTTTTGCAGTTTTATCTCGTTTTGCTTCTTTTGCTTCATGCGATTTACTAATGTTACAATATCATGCGAATTATCGAATTGCTTTTGAGATATTTCCGCTTGCAATCTTTTTATTTGTAACTTGAGCTCTTCAGCCCTCGCTTTGTTGACAGTAACTAAGTTTTTCGCTTCCTCTTCAGATCGAAGAATATTGGAAACAGAGTTTAGTGGCAACTGCGTGGATATTGTTTTTGCAGCGAGACATTTAACATTTAGATCATATGCACGAGCATATCTTTCGAGTGCAGCTCTCTTGTCTGATATTAGCTCATTCAAGCTTTTGATATCTGCTTCGATTTGTCCAAGTTCTTTCCTTTTTGCAACAATGGGTCTCAAAGGTGGCTCTGAGTATATTATTTCATTTTCGACATCCATAAATTGAACATTATCAAAGTTATATGAAATTCCAACTCGACCGAAATCATAATTATCAGGAATCTCAATATTTTTAATGTCGTTCAAATATAATCGTGTACTGTAAACTTCCTCACACATATTTACAAGTTTTTGTGCTTTTTTTCTAAATTCGATTGGAACCTGAAGGACTAAGTCTTGAATTTTCTCAAGATTATCATAATATTTCTGTTCATTGTTGGTTTCTGAGACGGCTAAAGCCGCAATTCTTGGTGAAAGAACTTGATTTATTCCATTTTCTTCTAAATCTTCGTCATCTTTAATTGATGTCGGCGGATTTACCATCGTTTGTTCTATTTTATCATGGTTTTCTTTGACCTTTTCTAATTCTTCTTTATGTTTCGATATAACGGAATCGATTTTCGATAAATCTTCTCGTAATCTTGATAATTCAGTCAACGTCTCCTCCACGATCCTCATGTACTCCTCATTTCGAGCCAAAGGATCGTTTGTTTGCGAGAAAGAAGCTTCACTCGTTTTAAGGTTCTGATTCTATTTATTGCAACTTCGCAAAGCTGCATTGAATTTTCACATAATTTGAAAGACGGAATCTCTTTGAGGACTTTAAATTGACATTTATAGCATCTCATTCGAAGGTTGTTATATTGATGCTTCGGAAAAGATTCAAAATGAAATATTTCAATGAGGATTCAATAGTTAATCTGATCTTTGCAAATATCAATCAAAAACCCCGTTCACATCAATCTTTATATATAAAATTAATCTTATTTATCAATATTTTATTAGTACTTGTTTTAATCTATTGTCAGTCATCATTTAGTTAGATATTGACGATTTTTTTTCTTGAAGGATCAAATTTCTATAATATCTTTTGTGGAGTTGTTAATATTCTATAATAGTTCGAATTGTAATGACCTATAATAATCTTTCAAGCCTGAATCATCATCAGCATCATATGGTTCTTCTGTTCGTTCGTTTTTAACTGAAGATGGATCATATTGGCATTTTTCAATAAACACTTCAATCAATTTCAAGAAATTAGCACCAACTTTGATTGATGAGTTCAAAAATTCTTCTATCATTGCTTTCAGATCTTCATCAAAATTGTAGTCCGCAACAGATGCCGAAATTAAAACAAGTGAAACACAATATAAATTAACACTTCCTTCATAGTTTGACATCACTGTAATGAAATCACCAACATCAGCTTGTTCTGCAATTTTATTGAGAATACACCTTGATATAAATATAGAAGCAACAAAGTTTGGTTCTTTTTCTAGGACATCCAATCCTGCTTGGATTAAAATAAGAGCATTGCTTTGTATGTTTTGATGATTAAATGCAAGATTGGCAGCAAACATAATTAATTCCTTGGCATTTTCAAACTTATCGATCGTTTCATTTATGAATCCATATTCTAGCAAAGATTTGATGATCTTTGCTGCTACTTCATAATCGCTTTCACTCACATTAATATCAACTTCTGAATTAAGAAACAAAGAATATAATTCATATACATTAATGAGCGTAAAAATACAAGGTAATAAATTGCTGAAATAGTATTTTTCTGGATTATAATATTCCATTATTTTCATGAAAACATTTTCTGGATTCTCTGTTATTCCATGTTCAGCTAATTTTGAAATCATATCAAATACTGGTGCAAAATTTATTGTCTTATTATAAATAAATTGAAGCAATAATTCAGATATATCTTCAAAATCATTCCCTGAATCCAAAAATGTTCCTAATAATTCTAAAGAAGCTCTTATTATGATTGGTGCTGGGTTCTGAATGGACTGATTGATAATACTGACATAATCGAACTTCATTTTTTGATATTTAAGAAAATCTGAATATAATAACAAACGCAATGCTTCGAAGATTTCATCAGTTTCATCATTCACAAAATTTGCTAAAGGAATAAATAGATCTCGATCGTATTTAAGATTCTGAACCAATGAACGTGCAGCAAGAATAGATTGAGAAGAAGAATGATTAGATATGAATTCTATGGCTGCTTTAGGCGATTGATCTCCAATTTTGGTGAAAAACTCAAGAGAGATCATATTGCTTGATTTTAAACGAGGATTGTTAATTTCTTTGAAATAATGTTCAAGAGTTTCAGAGCTATCAATATCATCTATCTGGATGTGTACTAATATTTGCTCGAAAATCTGGATTCTAATGTTTTCATCTAATTTAAAATTGATTTTGTTGAGAACAGAGACTATTTTATACCATAATCCATAGTCCTCAATAATTTCATTGTGTGTAATTAGTAATGCTGGAAGAATTTGTCTTAACTTTGATTCAAAGTTCTCGAAAAAGCCATACGAAGATATCTTTGAGGATCTATCACGAAGGTCGAATAGTGATATGCAGAAATCAACAACAGTGAAAAAAAGCTTTGATTCTTGTTCTGATTTCATTTGTGAGTTCAATATATTATAAACCTCTGGCATTATTTTTGGGTTCGACGCAAAACTTTCCAGTATGTACACAATTTTTGATCGTAATATCTTGAATATTAATGTTGTAAAGTAAACATCATGTGAAGTTAAAAACTTTGATGTTAAATTAAAGAATCGTTGTAAGTCTATGTTCTTCAAGAAATATGTTGACGATCTCGATAATGAGAAACATGTATAAATAATTCTCATTCCAAGATGAATGTGATTAAATGATTCTTCTTCATTTATTAAAGTTTCGCCCCAAACGAATATATCATCTAATAAAGAAAGTGAGTCAAATTTCAATAATACCAATCTCAGTACTTTTGTATATATTTTTGGTTCATTCGGAATATTTTCTTTCAAAAAATTCAGTAATTGGAATGTAAGGGCATAAAAAATAGGTTCTTTATCTATAATATTAATCATTTCTACAAGTGTTTTGTGAATAATATGTAATTTAATGGAATCATTTTCGTTATCTCTCAATAAATCAAGAAACATTCCGAAATTTTCAGGATTTTTGATCACGCTATCATAGTATATCTTTGCTTTCTTTCGTGTTTGAAAATCTTCTGAGTTTAAGTCATTATAAGCATCGAAAAAACATTTTTTATCAATTTTAGGGTTTGATTTTGTTTAAACAGGGGCTTGGTAAATTTATTGGGTCAGAAATTCTTAATAAGGGTATGGTTAATTTTTAGGGGCTAATAAAAATAAGCAGGATTGATTTTAATGAGTTTTCAAGTTGGTGGGATTAACGTTAAATTCAACGATTTCTCACCAACTGTTGTTCAAAGAAACGTCATGTTCAATACAATTCATGCACTTTTGTCGCAGAAAAACGCATTAATCGAATCACCTGAAGGAATTGAACGCGCATTTTTGGTTCTTTCTGCAGCAATTTCATTCCAACAGGCTAATAGAACGATGGCATCAGAACCACCAATGAGAATTGATCCTACAGCCGAAAATATTAATGAAATTTCGAAAGATAATACAAATAAGTCATTTCAGATCGTTGTTGTATGTAAATCAGAAAGTACTATATCTCAGCTCATCCATCTTATTAAAAGAATGAATGATGTACCTTCAACAATAATTTTGCAAAATATTCACCAATCTTGTTTAAATTCAGATATCAAGGTTAAAGATAATCCATTATTTTGGTGTTCGTCAGTTCGATCAGTAAATGAATGCAATTTTTGCAATAATTCAATTAAGATTAATGATATTGCAGGATTTGATATAGAAGAGATAAAAAGCTCTTGCATAGATAATATGCAGTGCTCGTACTTACTGACAAAAGATAATATTAAAGAAGCAGATGTCGTTTTTTGCACTGCTGAAACATTCTTTTTCACAGAAAGAATGGAAAAATTAGGACTGGAGAATGAACAGAAGATAATAATATTTGAAGACATGCCTCATATAGAGAATGTTCTTTTAGAAATGGCCTCATTTTCCTTGTTTTCTGTAGATTCATTGCTGCCACAGTCTGAAACAGCAAACAATTTAAGGACATTACTCCAAAAATTAAAATCATTGATCATTGATCACTCTGCCGAGATTATTGCTTCTGATTTAGCATCAGATGCTTACTCTGTTCCACAAGTATTTGATGAGATTGGATTCGGTGATTCAGAATGGATTGCAATTAAAGAAGAACTGGAACAACTTTATTCCCAAAATTTAACAGACGAATTCATTCCTTATAATTCATATTCCAAGCTATACTGCATTATTTATTTGATTGGATTAGCACGGGAATACCCAGATGCATTTGTATTCGATATTTTTGCTAATGACGAACAATTAGTTTTCAGAAGCCTTTCGATTGCTCCAGTATTTAGAGATTTTACAAAATCAGCACATTCAGTAATTTTTACAGCAGATGTTTTGACACCATTTGATTCCATTGCAACAGCTACTGGAACTAACTTCGAAATAATTTATTCTGGTATTCATCCTTTCGCCGCCGACAATTTTGCTGCATATACATTAAGTTATTCTTCCGATGAAGTTGTTTTAACATCTACTGCGGAAAACAGAGAACCAATATATAGTTCGCTAGGAAAACTAATTGAATCTCAATGCCAAAATATTCCTGATGGTGTTGTTTTATATATTGATAATCCTTTTGAAATGATTTTATCATGGAGGAAGAATAATTTCACAAAACGTATCAAGAAGCACAAACCATTATTTTATCAACAGCAAAGTGAAAAATACATCGATGAGTATAATGCATCAATTGCACTGGGTTATGGTGGCATTCTAATAACAAATGACATTGATGCAATTATAGAATTAACAGGACGTCAACTCCGATGTTTGTTTTTCTTTGGAATTCCAAAAAGACTTGACAGATTATCTGATTTGAAGCGCAATTATGATTCTCTAAATCATGGAGAGCAAAGTAAACTTCCAGACACATCTCAGAAGATCATTGAATCACAGATCAAGGTCGAACTAGACTTCAGTGAACAAAATGGTCTTAGGTGTGCATACCAATGTGCTGAAGCCGTCATTTCGCAACTTGGAGACTTTGGAATCACTGTTTTCATTGATAGCAGATTCCAGAATTATATTGATGCAGCGCCGCGATGGATTAAACAAGCAACGAACAAAGTTTCGACTCAGAGCGTTCTAACAAGGAACATCAAACAATTTTTTTCATCGCATATTGCCCCTGAAGAAGAATTTACTCTTTCTATTGATAGGCGCGCTATGTTTGTTTGCGCTGCTTGCGAAAGTCCTATCCTTACATCGTCAAGAATTACTACAATCCAAACTTTTGATCCAATGAAACAAGGATTTTTCGAGGTATTAGGAAGCTTCGAAAGAACACAAGTTTTACCAATAACTAATAAATATAATAGAACAATCCACTGCAACCAAGAAGGAATACAATGGAAGGTTGACGACGGTATTGGATATAGTCCATTAATTTGCGAATGTGGAAGAATTATCGGTGCAGAGATCTCAGTTGCAACCGTTGAAAACGAAGATAGTTTAGAAGATATATGGCTTGCTGTAGATAGTATTGTTGCACGAGAACCAAATAAAAGATCACAGCAGTTTTCACAGTCACAAACAAAGAAATCACAAAGCAGCCAAATGCCACAGAGTCCAGTAAGATCACAAAAAACAAAAGCAAGTCCTAAAGACAAAAAGAAGCAACCATTACCAAAGGGCCAAACTGTTATTGATTTTACCAATGTTGTTATTGAATAAATATTTACAATATTATTTTGGCATCACCCATTTCAAGCCAAAACAAATTCACACTCTACACAAATTTAAAGAAGCCATGATGAAAGCAAATGTTGCAAGCGACAAATCCTTTAAAACTATAAACAAATATGAATATCAAATAAATTGTCATATTCAAGAGTTTGCTTATATTCGTTTAAATATCAAATCACGTAAGTGAAAATGTTTAAATGTTGTGGAAATAATAGTTCTCAAGCGTGAGCCCCCTTTGACTTCAAATACTTTTGAATTTCAATTGTTGATCTCTCGCGAGCAATTTCTAAAGGAAATTTAAGCTGAGTATAAATCAGATCAAATAATTCCATGTCATAATGATAATAGAATGAGATTGATTGATTCTATGACAGAATGATAATTAAACGAGATTGATTGATTCTATATCAAAGTGAGGATAAAATGTGAATGATTGATATCATATCAAAATGATATCCAATTGTGTATAATTGATTCCATATCAAAATGATGTTCAAATGAGATTGGTTGATTACTTTCAAGTTAACATTAGCTCCATGCTCAACGAGGTACTGAACAATTTCAAAAGAATCATATTAATTGCAGTTGATAAGAGTGATTCAAACAATAATGATGATAAAATAAGTTTGATTGGTTCCAGATAAGATTGATATATAAATAAGATTGGCTGATATAATATCATAATGTTGTTCAAAAGAGAATAATTGATTAATATCTCGTTAACATTGGCTCCATGATCTATTAGACATCAAACAGATTCTAAGCAGTTTCGCTTAACAGCATAATGAAGAAGAGATAAATATAGCAATAATGACCAAATATGATTGAATGAAGTAATAACATAATGAGGCACAAATAAGATTGATTGATTCTATATCATAATGAGGTACAAATAAGATTGATTGATGTCAAATCATAATGAAGTCCAAATGTGAGTGATATATTAAATATCACAATGTTGCTCAAATTAGATTGATTGATTTGAAATCATAATGTTGTTCAAATGTGATTTATTGATTATTTTATTGTTTACATCAAATCTATTTGCAACCAGGCAACGAACTAATTCATAGATATTGAGTTTAATAGCATTAAGTAAAGGTGTTGTATATCTTAATGATGATCAAATGAAATCGATTCATGCAATAAACTATTGATGATATAAATAATATGATTGATTGCATCCAAATTAAAATGATTAAATGAATGATGTAAAAAGTAGTTGATTAAATTTCGCGTGGAGCTCAAATGAGATCTATCGAATAATATCACGTTAACTTTAGCTCTATGTTTGACGAGATATTGAACAATTTTGACATACTTATTGTCAACAGCAATTGACAGCGCAGTATATTACAAAAATGACCATCACATTAGATTGATGTATATCAAAATGCAATGATGCTCAGATTAGATTGATTAATCATATATCATGACGATGAGCAAAAGTGATTAATAAACAGGGTATCATAATGGTGAAGATCAAATGAGTTAAATTAATTTCATATTTCAAAGTTGGTCAAATGGGATTAATAAATCATATATCATAATGATGGACAAATGGAATTGATTAATACTATACCAAAATGATGATCAAATGGGATTGATTGATCCCACATTATAAAGATGATCAAGTGTGATTGATTAATATCATAGTAAAATGATGATCAAATGAGTATGGTTAATTAAACATCACAACGATGGTCAAATGAGATAATTATGATTATTCATATCATAATGGTGATTAAATGACATTGGTTGAATGTATACCATTAGGATGCTCAAATGAAATTCATTGATTATTTTTCTATTAACATTCACTCCATGCTCAACCATTTCTAAAGATTTCATTCGAACAGCAACCGTTAACCGAGATTGTTACAAAAATGATGATCAAATGTAATTGATTGATATCATTTCATAACGATGATCAAATGTAATTGATTGATCCAATATCATAAAGGTGATCAAATGTAATTGATTGATAGTATTCCATGAAGATGATCAAATGTAATTGATTGGATTTCATAACGATGATCAAGTGTGATTGATATATTTCATATGGAAATAACATTCAAAAGCACTTCTGATATCTTTTTTGTTTTCAATAAGAGAAAAGAACACTTCGTAATTTTCAGAGGATATGCTTAGCTTGATCCTTTGGTTGTAAGGAGCCAATTGAAAACGTCGTTATGGTGAAAAATATTCTTTCCTTTCAGTTTATCACACAATTCTGAATATATATTGGATTTGTTCCATTTTCATATCATTTCGCATCAAACACTCCATAATATCAATGGGAAGCCTAAAGCATTCATTAATTTCTAACTACTTGTTTTTCATGAAACTCATTATACCTAATTTCTTTTAATATTCAAACACTCAATATCGAGAGAAAAATTTGAAAAAGTAACTGGCGTCTTTATTCGTTCCTTTGCTTATTATCACGATCCTTTTATATAATATTCTTAATATCTTTTGCCGAGAAAATGCTATAAGGGGCGACTAAAGTGAAAAGTGACAGCTATGGCTCATGACTTTTAAAAGTCATTATGAATGCAAGGCTTTTAAAAACCCTTAACGGTAATAGTATAGTAAAATGTTGTAATAACTATTTATTAGTATTATGACTTTTTCGAGTGAACATAATTGAAAATGTAATGATAGTTTTTTAATCCAATTTTGAATAGTTTACATCTTATGTTAGTCCACCCTTAAATAGATAATTCCGATTGATTTTTATAATACAATTTTGACAATCTGACATTGTAAGTTTTCACTATTTGACAAAAAATTAGTTTTCAATCTCTTAATTCAATGAAACCTAAAACATTCTTGATTGCAATTCATTAAAAAAAAAAATTAAATGTAAATATGTAACTGGGAAATCTCAGACAAGAAAGAAAAAACAATCGCCTAATTCAAAAAGTACAATAAGAGACAATTGAAATTTGCAAATTCCAATTTTTATCAGAAAGTAAAATTATGAAATTACAACTTAACACATGAGAGGAAAAGCAGACCTGAAGGTAAAAAGAAGAAAAAAAGAGAATTATAAAATTGCAAGTTTCAAATTCCTGTTTTCGTAAAAAGGCGCATGCATGCAGTTGGAAAACATAACACATGAAAGAAAAAGCAACCAAGAAATGTTTACAATTTCAATCGATATAAAAATAAACTCTAATATTTGAGTGATGTTCTGTGACCACTGTTACCTGGTACCATGGAGATATCAAGTATAAAAAGCCACAAGGTGTTGGGTCGTTGTAAAAGGTAGCGGCTAAGGAGCCGTAACACGGGAAACGCCCAATGGTCGTCAAAACGTGACACAACAAAGTCAAATTTAAGAAACGTGACATTATTTGACATACCTAATTTAAATGTTTTGACACGTAAATAAACAACAGGCACTTTTAATAAATTACATATTTTTTTTGACATGTAAATAAACTATTCACACTTTTTTTGATGTAAATGACCTCAAATTTGAAATTATCAAATTATAATATATAGGTCATAGGGGAGTTGATTTAAAACTTAAAACGTCACTTTTATTCGTCAGTTGAAAAATTTCGTAAAATTGATTCCCATAATGCATGCAATAAATAAATCTTCTGACAAAACCGACTCTTTATTTCAAATTTTAAAAAATGAATTTTTTGTGCCTTGAAGGGACAAAAGACAGATGCAGTTATTACGTATTCTTCTGCCACGACGGAATAATCGTGTTCACTGTTATTGGATGCTATTTTATCATTCTTCCGTTTGAATTTACGATTGTCAAAATATTAAGAAAGAATATTTTGGCCAAACACAGCTTTAGATCGCCAAGAATAGGCTTCTGTGGAGCCAAAATCATACAGTCTTTGTCTTTTATCTATTCAATGCTGATACTTAGAACAATTGTTCCTTTAGAGACGGGAATTACACCAGCAAAGCTACATTCAACATTTTTCATATTGAATGCATAAACTCTTTCAATATATTATTACCAAATCTCAAAAAATTTAATCGCATTCAACTTCAGAATCGGAAAAATCTTATACTACATGACTCTTGTCATCAGATACTACTTCATGATTATGATATGCATTGGTTCAGTTATGGCATTCGTTGAATTAAAGCCAGGAAAAGGACAAACAACAGGAAAGTTGTACCAATTGATAGAAGCGAACTGGGTGATGCAAAATTCACTTTCTCTTATTTTGTTATCAGTTGTTTTCATTTTTTCTTCTGTGACAAGTTTCATTCCTGCATTCATTAGGAAAAGAATCGTTATTGTGTTGTTTTTGTTTTGTATTTTATACATAATTGGCTATTTTATTTTTGAAATTGCTGATTCTCTCGCTTTTGGTTTTTTGATGAAGAAAAAACCAAACATATATAAGTGAGTGTACGTTACGATTGGTTTTATTCGGTATTTCCTTCCAGATCTCAATATTTTGGCAATCATCAATCTTCTTGATCTAACAGATGAAAAAGTTGTCAAAAAAGACAAACCTATTGATGAAGAAGAGGTTTTTGCTGGCATTCAGGTTTAATTTTTAATTTTTTGTTTGTTTTTATTATCTTTGTTTTTAAATTATATTTATCTGCAATAAACTCACATATATTATTTCCTTTCACTAAGCTTATTAAATTATTCTAATACAAGCTCGAAAATGAGAGAAACAAACATGATCAAATAAAATTCATGAATTATATTGACAATAGAGGGGATTAATACACTTAAGATAGTTAAAATGAAATGGCATAGTTTTATATTGTCACAGAAGAGTTAGAAATCAAATATTCACGCACATCATATCAATATTAGGTCAAACTTATCTATATCAATTGCAACCCGTGGGCATCCTAATATAGCAAAAATTATTCATGAATATTCATCAAAGCAATAAATCAATATTTAAAAATTGATTTTCTTTCTTGAAATTGAAAATATGATTAAGGCTCTGGTTTTTCGGCATCATCTCCGCCTTTATTGCCTTTCTTTTTCATCACGCAAACAACAACAATGATAATGATGACAATAACAACAATTGCAGCAACGACACAACCGACAATTATTCATGTTTTTTTGCTTTTAGCTGCCTCTAAATCTGCAAAAGGATCTTCTGTAATGTATGATTCATATAAATTAACAGTTCGGCAGAATCTTTCTGGTGGCGGGCACCTAAACTTTCTTGTTCCATTCTGCGTATCCAAGTTAAACCAAGTGTTTGCGTTCTCGTTTGTGCAACTAACTTGTTTGACTTCTTTCTTATCGTTAATGATAATATCGATAGTGAAATCACTGTATCCATTTGTATTTGTAGCATTGAGTTGATTGCCATGGCATGATAGCTTCACCACCTCCGCAACTTCCTACATCTAATTTGAATGGCTGATATTCCATGGGAGAAGTTAATGACAGAATGCTCCAGTTCAATGGATTGATGAACGATTCATAATATTTACAATATGATTGAGGATCCTCAGCTTCACATGATGATTTTATTGTACTTAATGAAGTATACAGTCCTATTATTTCCCCTGATGAATGGTAGGCCAGATGCTTGTAATCATAATCTGCTAAATCATTTAAATCCTCTAAATTTTGTACTAAGTATCCAACAGGGAAAGTTTTCTCCGGAGGGCCGACAATAAAATCTTTGATATAATTCCCATCGATTGTATCTTTATCTCCAAAAATATAGGGATGCAACATTGAGTAATTGACTTTATAGTTTCCTGAATCTAACAAGACAGCTGCAGTTAAATCTGTAAATCTGACATCATTAATAAACTGGTTACATAAGGGTTCATTACGATAAAACAATGGATGGAGGCTATTTCCTGCAGCTTGATAATCAACAGCGTATTCAATACCCGATGGACATTCCTTTCCATCATCTCCAACAATTTTCTCGATACTGTAATGATTGACTATAAATTTATGGGCATGTGGTGTGACAATGTAATAAGCGGTTCTATTGAACTTGGTCAACGAACATATGACTTGATTATATGGCTTATTGATGTCCAATGGGTGATAGTAGTTCACAAGATCTGAATTAGTTACCATTGTATGGAATATTGGATTCGGCATTTCATCCGATTGATAACCTTTAGTTATATTTGTGGAAATCACAATAAAGGCCTCGATTGGTCTATGCGTTTCAGCATTGAATTTGATAAAATTTGATCCAACTGTTTGACCAGGGTAAGCCATAGCACCAACCCAAAGGTATAAATCTGTGTCTACAGCTTCAATTTTATTAATGACATTTAATTTATATGGAGATTCAATTGGTTGCACATAAACAATTTTTTGAATTTTTTCTACAGCATCTGTTATTATTTTCTCAAACATTGAACGCTTTTCGACTGTGAGAATATCAGATTCTGTACATGTTAATTTTTCACTCCAATTTAAGATAAATGGGACCTCTTGACCAACCTCGAGACATGGAGGTGGGATGCAACTTGATGTGAAATTATGCAAATGCGAAAAAATGAGGTGAATTATGATGTTTTTCCAATCTGAAGATAAAGATCTACATTTTTTGCTGGTTTTGACTGTCTCTGATGGTACCTTATTGGAGAACGCCAAATTTAGCTGTGCATTCGGATACATCGTTGCAATAGAGAACAAAGTTGAAAACATTTTATCAAAAATAAAAAATTGACGTTTTTTACTCGGCACAGTGCTTTTTCATAATAAAATTAGTTACTGAATCACCAATATATCCTAACTTTAATGAAAAATGTAAATATTCTTAAGTTTTAAAAAATGTCAGATGATAATATTTTTTTTAAATATGACAACAACACTCCATATTATAACAATAAACATTACATCAATGGAAAAGTAGTTCAATAAATTACAGGATCCGAAAATATATATTTTTTATGTGAAATGATTAACATTAAAATTATTTTACCAAAGATATTTTTTAAAAAGTTAAATCACATACATGCACTTATGTTATTTTGAATACCACCTTTAAAAGATTTCAAAATTGGTGCTCATGATTGAAAACGTTTGAAATGAATCATCAGGAATGAAAAATAAGCTCGAAATTTTACTTTTGGCATTGAAGATACCAATGATTGTATTCACTTTTTATGATATTTTTGAAAATGAATTTCATCAATTTTTTTTTGATGATTATTAAGGATATACTTCATAAAATGAAAGTGCAGTTGTATGTTAATAGTTGGAACAAAAAATTCTTAAATTTGCAAAAATAATGAAAAATATAAAATTATGAAACAAATAATTTAACTTTGATTTTATCATAATTTGCGTCTATTACAAGTGTGCTCTATTAAACCAGCTTAAGATCACCGCTGACTTGTGTGATTGGTCCGACTGGTCCTGGACCGATTCCAATGATAACAGGAGTTCCATTTTCTTCGATAACTGCGAAAGGAATTTTCGCGTCTGTGCATTTCTGCTTAAGTTCGTTCATTTTATTCAAATCAGGAACCTTTGTTGTAATTTTTGCCTGTCCATAGTGTAACCACTGCAAAACATCATCTGGAGCAACCTGGTAAGCGTTGACGACGGCTTTGATTGCCATATCACCAACGAGACTTGCGAGATGTGGAACATCGTGCTCTATATCCATCCTTATTCCGAGGATAAGCTTAAATTCAGCTCTGTAGTTGTATGTTGGCCTTGGAAAATCGAACCTTGGGTCAACACCGATTTTATCTTCTTTCTTTTCTTGAATTTCCTCCATTTGCTTCGGTTTTCCCATACGCGAGAGTGTGCCGAAGAAATATGGAATCGAAAACCCAATGACTGCTCCAGTTACAAACAAACCTATAGCTTTCTTCATTTTGGTTTTGTAAACTTATTTACATGTCAAATCTACCTTGTAAATATTTTCATCTAAATCTATTAGCAGCCATTGAAAATTCACCAATATTCATACCATCAATATCATTATTAGAATCCTGAATTTGGAGCGTTTTGAAGCGAAATATTAAATTATGATATTATTTCTTGATTCATATGATATTGACTATAAATAACCATACACAATAGTACTTCATTTACTTGCTATATAAACAATAAGGGAAACAATGTCATGGAATCTTAACTCATTCACTTTTGCTCCTTGCAATTCATTTTTTTTAAATGATTCAGAGTTCGATTTTTCAAATCTGAAGTTGTATAAATATGAGTTTAAAGTGTAATGAAAGGATTTTTTTTGGTTTATAACAATAAAAAATAACACATATATCTTTATTTACAAAATATCCATAAGCATTTCTGCAAGCATGTGACCTTCTTCGAAACCAACATTGCAACCAACTTCGTTGCAAATGACATCGAAAGCTTCTTCGATCGGATCGATCTTTTCTTGTTTCGCTGGCTCGATGTAAATAAATTCCTTTGGCGTCTGGAGCTGTTGTGTGATGGCTTTTTCTTTGTCTTGTCTTCTGATTTCTGCAACTTTTGCAAGTCTTTGTTCAACCCATGCACGTCTCTTTTCTTGCCTTTGTTCAAGAAGAACTTTATCGAGCGCAGCTATTCTCCTTCGAGAATCTTCGAGATACTGGAGTTTCGATTTGGCGTTTTCTCTTGTTTGGACAGCTGTTGCATGTAACTCTGAGACATTTCCACGTGCAGCAGCAAATGTACTCTGCGATTGTTTCTGTTTCTTGGCAACTTCTGTGATTCTCGCTGCAACTCTTGACGCGGAAATGAAAGCATTTCCAAATTCTCGTGCTTCTTTGATTGCTTTCATCTTCTTTTCTCTTTCCTCCTTAAGAGCTTTGATCTTCTTTGCACGATCTTTTGCAAGTGCTTCTTTCTGTTCGGCAATTGTTTCTTCGAGCTCCATTCTCTCAATTTTGTTTCTCGCCATTGTTTCTGCAGCTCTGTTTCTCGCAACTTCATCATTGTGAATGCGCGAAAGCATAAGACGCTCTCTTGCATCCTCAGCGTTCTGCTTCTTCGCGGCAACGCTGTTATCGAGTGAAATCTCCTGTTCAACTTGATCGCATATCTGGCGGAGTCTGACAATTCTCCTGAAGATGTCTCTCTGATGCTCGATGACAGTGTTATCTGTAACTTGAGCACTCTGGATGTTGGAGCTCGCCGACATCTTTGGCTGAAAATCGTATATTGATAATCTCGATGTCGTTCTGTTGGTCATCTGCGAAGGAATGTTCAGCATCTCTATCGTTGTAGATTTGCTTGGATTTCCATTCTGATTAGTCTGAATTGATGTTTGTCTCTCTGCTGTTGAATTTGTAGATGCTGAAGACACTGAACTACCATCCTCAATGAGTGAGTGCGATGAACTTGTGAGAAGCGAATCCCTCATGAACTGTTCGTGGCTAGAAGAGCACTTTTGGGCCCTCGCAAAATCTGACGGTGATTCAATCACGTCAGGCTTTGAAGGTTCGTTCCTTGCGCTTGCCGGTGTGTTTGGCTTCATTGCGCTTGATGATCGATGGCTGCTTGGTTCAACTGGACTGAGTGGTGTCAATGGAGTCTGTTGGCGTGATTTCGGTGAAGCTGTTTCGAACAATGGATCACGGACATAAGGATTAACATTTCCTTGCGTGACACCAACGAATTGAACAGTTCCGAGTGGAACGATTCTGCTTTCCGCACGCTTCTTTAAGTCTTCTTCAGTCGGACGGATGATTGATTTCACGAGAGCTGACTGCGTTGATCTTCCACTTGTTTTCGTAAACTTATCAAGCCTGCCAGAATTCTGTTGTGTTGGAACAATGATTGTTGCCTTTGGAAGAGCTTCATCGATGCTCGGTTCTTCTTTCTTTGGACTCTTTTGATCAACAACTTGTTTTGGTTTTGCCTCAGTTTCATTCTTATTTTTCTCTTTGTAAGCTTCGAGTGCTTTCTGTGTTGGCCTATAGTCGCCTCTGAGTCTCGCAATTGCTTCATCTGCATCGAGTGGAGCCCTCTTGATTTGTCTGTGCTGATCTTCTGGATGCTCGTTTGCATAATAGAGTTTCTTCGGCTTCTGGTTCCTGTTTCGTGACATTTTGATGAACAAGTCAGCTTGAACACCTAAATATTTGAGAGTTCTTCTTGTGCCGAGACCCATCCATGAAGACTGAATCGATGTCGCTGCGCAATACTCCAAAACACCTCTTTCTGACAAAATCATATTTGTACGTCCAGTAATCCATGCGAATAAGAGGACTCTTCTTCTGGCTTCTTCTGCTGTTGGGAACGAAATCCTGTGCAAGTGAGCGCGCTTTATCCACTTGGGATTGATTTTGTCTGTGAAGTTTGTCAAAGATGCTTTGACATCAGTTGTTCCGAACTTGACAAGTGCCATTGGGTCGTTGAGACCAAAAACAATTCTGTCGCTTGGAATAACTAGCGAAAGAAAGCCTTGAACCTTTTTCTCAAGTGCAACAGTCTTTTCTGCTGTGAAACCGAAATCAACAGGATATATGACTGGAACACTCGGCATTTTCAAGTATAAGTTGTTTGGAATGTAGAAAGCTGTTGTTTCAGGAAGAGATTCGTAATATTTGTGCATCCTTGCGAGATATTGAACGCTTTTGTTGAGCTTGATTGTTTTCAACCAGTAGCGAATTGCATTCTTTGCACGACTCTCGATGGCTGTGTTCTTGATATCTTTGAAGTATCGCGAGCGTTCGATGAACATCCTGAAAGCAGATTGAATTGTAACTTGACTGGAAACCCAGATCAATGTTTTCTTTGGGAACAAAACAAGATTCTTTGGCATTATTCCAAATAATTTGCAAATCAATGGCGAGAAATGAGCAATATCTTTGTAAATAATTCGAATCAAAAGTGGATATTCTTTCTTTGGAACATATTTCGCTCTTGGATTATATCTGATTGGTTTGATTGCCATGAATGGACACTTCAATGACCAATTGATGCCTTGTGGAGTGGCTCTCTGGAAGTTCTGGAAGTTTGTGTGATCGTGACTGCACCAAATCGTGTAGTTTGGATTGATTTCACGCATAACTTTCTTTCTGACAATGAGTGTATTGTTGATCCAGAAGTAGACTAATGGAGAGCCAGGAAGTGAGCATTGTGAGTGTGGTTGATATTTAATGACTTCATATTGACTGTCTTCGATAATATCAGGCATATGGAAATGGTATTGTTCGATGAACTTCTTCAAGTTGTCGAGGCCTTCCTGCATCACGTAGAACTCGTATAGGCCATTGCAATCAAACACATCAACCATTGCTTCACGGCGAGACTCTCTGCGCCTCCAAAGTGATTGAATGAAACAAACAGCACGATTAAATTTAATTTGTTGTCTTGTAGCGAAATACAAGAAGCAGCGCTGAATTCTAACAGCGGCTAAGAATCTCTTCTTGTACCAATACTTAACTTTTATCTGAATTCTCAATGCAGCATCTCTCATTTTCTTATATTCTCGAAATTGTTTCTGTCCACGAAAAACACTTTGAATATGAACAGCAGCGGAATATTTACGTAGGACTCTGTTTAAACAAAAGAATTCTGTATTGAATTTGCGTATATATCTCTCATTTGAAGAAACATGCATGTATTTAACGTAATGGAAGAAGAAATCATCTGTCTTGGAGAGAGGAAGTGTAGAACTATTGTCATACTGCGCTAAATTGTCGAGATACGCGCGATATTGTGAAGTAATAATCATATCATTCAAAATCGAAAGAGTTGGAAAAGCTTTGCACAATTTAGCGAATGAATCTTGTATAGATAAACAAATATTTCCTGTTAAATTGATCTGTCTGATTGAAACTAATGATGTGAGTTTAAGAGGTTCTTCTAGTTCTGAAATGTTGTTATCACTCAAGTCTAAAGACTTAAGGTTAACTAATTTTGCCCATAGTTCTGGGCCAGGAAGCGTATAAATTCTGTTTGCTGATAAATCTATCTTTTGTAACGATGTTAGTTGAAAAAACTCAGTCGGAACTTTCTCTACACCGCAAGATCTGAATGCTATGATGATTAATCCTGTGCATTTCGTTAATATTTTGAAATCACTGAATTGCATTACAGAAAAACCAGCATACTTCAATTTATCGGGTGGCAACGAGTCTAGTACTGTATCTGCAGCCTCGTAAAGAGCCTCTTCAGTTAGAACTCCATCTGCCATCGAGTTCTAAAAAAAGCTTGTTTTTTAAAATTTCGTCACTTTTTTGAAAATACATTTTATTTTGTCACGTAATAATATTACATGACAAAAATATTATTTTTGACAATATTATATGGAAAGAATGCGGATTCACGCCATTTAGATTCATCTAAATATACGAGCTTCAATCTTCAGTAACAATAACATTTATTCAAACGTCTAATTTAATTCGTATTGTGGCAAAACTGTACATTTTTTTCATATCATATCATCATTTTTGATCATCCAATCTCAAATAACATACTTTGCGGGAGTAGTAAATGAACTACCTACTGTGAAAATAGTGAATGCATAGGAGCAAACACAACAAATACTTCTGCAGAAGTAATACAGTTAATGAAGATAAAATATGGAGGGCAACAATTGAATTCTGTAAATCATATTAATGGAGATTCAAATGGAGATTTGTCTTCAAAAGGCAGTATTCCAATGGACTTCGAAGCTATACTTCAATCTGTAGGCATAATAAAATCATATGTAAATTTCATCAATTGTATATTTTTGTTTATCGTTGCTTTAAATGCATTCCGTTGTTATGATCAGAATAGCATTAAATTTTTAAATCATAAAACTCTCACCCTATATCCTAGCTGGCCCTTTATTATTATCCCTTATATTTATAATAGAATGGACAAATTAATTTCATTGCTCTTCATACTATTCAAAAATTCATTATTTGTGTTAATTATCTAATGTTACATTCAATAATATATGTTGATCAATGGATATACATACACCAGAATCATACCACTCTATCATGATTTGTCTGTTATAGTTCTATCTTAAAAAAAGACACCTCCTTTATTATGAGGAGCAGAACTATAATAAATTTGTAGAGTCAAAATCATAAAAAGTCACAGGAAATGAGTAGAGAGTGTTTATTCGATAGCACCTTTGGATTTTAATAATTGAACGATTTCAAGAGACTTCATTTCAGTGGCAATTGATAATGGAGATTTATATCACAATGATGTAATATAAAATGTGAATGAATGATGTAATATCATAATGAAGATAAAATGTGAATGATTAAATGTTTTCATGTTGACATCAGCTCCATGATCAACTAAATATTGAACGATTTCGAGAGATTCCATTTTAATGGTAATTGATAATGGAGGGATATGTCATAATGATGATGAAATGTGAATGATTGATGTCATTTCATAATAATGATAAAATGTGAATAATTGATACAAAATTGTAATGATAATAAAGTGTGAATGATTGATAAAATATCATAGTGATGATAAAATGAATATGATTGACACTATATCATAATGATGATAAAATGCGAATGATTAAATGATCCCTTATTGACTTTAGCTCCATGATCAACTAAATATTTAACGATTTCGAGAGATTTCATTTTAATGGCTAATGATAATGGATATTTATATCATAATGATGATAAAATTCGAAGGATTGATTCTATATCATAATGATGATAAAATGCGAATGAGTGATGTAATATCATAATGATTATAAAATGAGAATGATTGATTCTATATCATAATGATGATAAAATGCGAATGAGTGATGTAATATCATAATGATGATAAAATGTGAATGATTGATTCCATATCATAATGATTATAAAATGAGAATGAATGATGTCATATTCTAATGATGAGAAAATGTGAATGATTGATTTCATATCACAATGATGATAAAATGTGAATGATTGATTTCATATCATAATGATGATAAAATTGGAATGAATGATATAATATCGTGATAATGATCAGATATGAATGATTGACATGATATCATAATGATGATAAAATGCGAATGATTAAATGATTTCTTGTTGACATCAGCTCCATGATCAACTAAAAATGAAATAAAGTTTAATGCTATTCTGATCATAACAACGGAATGCATTTAAAGCAACGATAAACAAAAATATACAATTGATGAAATTTACATATGATTTTATTATGCCTACAGATTGAAGTATAGCTTCGAAGTCCATTGGAATACTGCCTTTTGAATAATCAGTGCAGAATTGCTTCAGATGTATTATGGTCCACTCTTAAAAGGAAAACAGCCCTCTAATATTGCTCTTTAATTGCATTTTTTATTTCGCGGAAGATTAAAATAACAATTAATGAATATTTTGATTCCAGTGCAACTACGATATGCATGACAGATTTTAACACGTAAGACTTTGCGAAATTGCGCTTTTGCAATTAAATTTTCATTTCTGTATGTGATCTTGAATTTTTCAAGCTAGGAAATGCAAGTATATAGATATGTCTATTAAAACGATATGTATTTTTAAAATAAACTCTATTAAATAACAAAATTATATATATTAATTAAAACTCAAAAGTGAAAGATCTTTTGGAAGAGAGCCCTACCCATAGGAACATAGGAAAGAGCAATGAAAACGAAAGAAACAAATTCGATTAAGAAGCCAATGATAACACCAATCAATCTTGTTTTTCCAAATGCGAAAAACATCGTAATAAACATACCTAAAAACATTGTAATCGCTGCTATTCTTCTTTCTTTTGTTGTTAATGATGATAAAAGTTTTTTGAAGCCAATTAAGAAACTGAGCGAAAGAAAGAGCATTATATTCATGATAGCAAACAAAAGAGCAAACTTTCGGATCCTTAAAAGAGCAATCGCTGCGATCGAAACACCGCCTGCGAAGAAAGAGAAGAAACCACACACAGCGGCAGCTATCATCCTCTCCATCCAACTGAGATTGAAATATTCGGACGAATCTGGTTCATTCGTCAGTTCTAACAATCCTCCCATTAAAGGCATTTTAGAAATATGACGTTATAAATTTACATGACAAAATTTATAATAGCTCAAAATTTATAACATTCTCAATTCTTGCATTTGGGATGATTAAATTCAGGCACAAATCATTACATACTTTATAGATATTTGTGAAGATGTTTATCAGCTTAGAAGACAAGCAAACAAGCAGCCAAATTTTTAAAAAACAAGAATAGATCTGGCAAAATTTTATATGAACATCTGTTTAACATGTCAATGAGTCACCTTGTAAAGTATCAGATTGTCAGATTTTGAAAAGGTGACATTCGATGTAAAGTGAAAAATGCCAAAAAAGTAATAAAGGGGGAATATCTATTTTAATTTGATGTGACATTAAGGCTCCAGTTCCAAGTACTCAAAATTTAAGCTTCACTCTTCTACTCTAAAAGTCCAATCAAAAGACTTTAAAGAATATCTATATGTATACATACCAACTATACTTTATACCACTGTTGTATGCACATCCAGCGAGCACCTGGATAGTGTGAACTAAAAATTGATGCTTTTTTCAAAAATTTCATTTTTACCTAGAAAATATCATTAACTTGTAATTTGCTCTCTGTCACATTATAGTATATAGGGCGTATATAATATATATACTAATATTATTGGATTCTGCTTTGTGAATATTAAGTTATAAGAAGCAGAATGTTCAATTTTGAAAAATTAATATCTCGTTCAATATTGAATATAATTTCTTGCTACTAATATGGTGAAGAACCACCATGATTCTATTTATATTTATTAGATAAAAATATTGTGTTATAAATAAAATAACAAAATTTAGTTACGAGATCAATGTTTGAAAAATTCACAACGGCAAAAAAATTTATCCTCAGTCCACTTCTGTCACGCTCTGCACAGACAGGTACAGAATCACCCTATATGGTTCACATATTCCAGAAAAATTTTTATAACAAGATATAAAATCAGCTATACCACCGTGAAAGGCGAAAATTCAACTAGAGTTATCTCAATATATAAGAAGAAGGAACAAAAATCACAGTAGTGATAATACTAGCTCATAATGTATTACAACTGGTTCGTTGAGATTCTATCCGGATCCAGATTTCTTGATGGAATGTATTCAATTTTGGAAATATGGTGCTATAAAAGTGAGCTTCACAGCCTTCCAGAAATTTTTTATCCTCAGTCCACTTCTGTCACTTTCTAGAGAAAATTCTATAGATTGTTCCTATGCTTGTGGTTTTGCCCAGAAAAAATTTTTATAGCAAATTATAAAACAATTTAGACTGCATTTTTCATGATTTCGAAAAAAGTGACATTGTTTTTAAAGTTCAATGGCAAAAGCCATTGACTTGTTTCTACAAGTAATATTCAATGCATATTTCCGAACCGGCTCTATTAGTTTTTGAATCCATACGTTTTATCTTATAAATTCATACATACGACAAAATATGAGCAAGAAAATGAAAATCATGAGCTGAAGATTATATTAAAGTGAAAGTAGAGATAGTACATGATGCATTCGAAGAAAATGTAGTTTGTTAATCTTGTCATGCACATTAATAATAAAAATAATTTGAATTCGAAAATATGAAAGAAAAATGGAGGAATCCAACAATGAATGATATCCATAGATACGAATGGAATACTCTAGCATGGCTCTTAAACAACACCTCGCATAATCAATATCAGATCAAATTGAATAAATGATATTTTTATTTCATAACATAATTTTGCTCATGTGTTGAATGTATATAGTGATAATATAAAACCAATTCCCAAATTATGTAGTATAACGGAAAATATAAAATTTGATCATCCTTATTTATTGGCCTTATCAGCCTCTTAACTCATAAAATATACTATATATCAGCATATCATTATATATCAATAAACATAAGCTGTGGGAGTGGAGCCTTAATACACAACTCATCTTTGATATTAACTTTACAGATTTTTTGCCACGATACAATTATACGGGCGTGAGAGCAAATGAAAAAGTGTTACAGATTTTTTATAAACGATAAATGTTTGAATTGAAAATAATCATATAATTTCAATTTTTTAAAAGTCTTCTTAAAACTTTAGTATTAAATATTTCTCATTTGATTTAATTGTTTTTGAATTGAAAATAATCGTTGAGAATCAATTCCTATTTTTGAGTTTTATGTGGAATAACAGACTTATTGAAAAACATCAAAGCAACTCACCACAACAAGAGCATCTTGACAATATATATCTAATAAATAGATCGATTTAATGATGATAATATCGGAGCCTAAAAGTGAAATCCAGAAAAAGGCCGAGTTTTTCCCCTTTTCGTAAAATGTCAAAAAATTTCAAAAATGCAAGTAAATATCGATTTTAGCAAACTTGGCATTAGATATACTCTGCTTGTGTTGGTTATCTTCCTTTCCGTCATATCTTGTGTTGGAGAGAGCAGTCATGCATCTGAACTCAATATTTTGCCAAGAAACAGAACTGAAATTGATAATATTCGCAATATTTCTATTTTTTACGAACAAAAACAATTTGTTGTAAGTATGTACTGCAATTACATCTTTCCTATATCACTTGAACAACATTTTACACTTTCACACTTAGATATCGAATTTAGTGGTCTTACATTTTCAATTTAGACGAATAAAACCAATAAATTTTCGTTATATAAGCAAGTTACACGGTATTTCGATTGTCCCGTGAAAGGAAATGCAACCATCAAATTTGATAGATCTAGAACATTGCTGATTTCGAAGAATTTTACTGATTTAGAACCTACAAAGGCAGGAAATGCATCAATACACTGCTCAGGACTAACAGATGATGTTCGAGAATGCAAAATGTATCAAACTTGTTTTAATTCAAATCATATATTATATCCATCGACGTATAAGACTTCTTTCCCAGAACCGCTTGTTAAATTTTCCAATTTCCATTCATTAAGCGCCAAAAAAGTTTCGATTGAAAATAATGAGAAATATTTGTCTCAAAATGACTTACGTACAGGTTTATCACTTGTTGTTGCATTTGATTCATTTGATTTCTTATCATGGAAATGGCTTTATCGTGTAGCAGCTCCTTTAGCGCAAATTATTGCTGATGCAAAGCAAATTACTAAAGTTCTCGCTATAGGTGCTCTACGAAAAATTGTTGACTCTAACTTTGTAGCTAGGATCGCTGATGTTATGCCGATCTCAACTGATTATAGCTGCGTCGAGTCAGCACTTATTAGACATCTAAAACCGTCATATGAAGCACCAGAGGCTCTTAGAGATTTGATCCTCAGCGACATACCAATTGACGCAAAGTCTCCAAAGTCAATTATTCTCACAGGTGGACCTAATTATGTCAAATATACCAACATGCAGAATGTCGCCAAATATTTCAGTAATATGACAAGTACTGTTATTGATATCGAATCAACTTCTGATATATCATTGATCACAGCAATTTCAAATGCTGAGTATGTATTTACTTCGTCAGGAGTACACACGTCGCAAGCAATATGGATGAGAAAAGGCAAGTTTTTTGAATTTGTTCCTAAAGGTTATGAATGCATGGAAGACGGATCAAATGC
>JALKBU010000044.1:0-111034 GCA_023091735.1 Trichomonas tenax
CGTCGACGAGGACAGTGTAATCATCATTGTACTCAACACCTTTGTAATCTCGGACATTAATAAGGAATAAGAACAAAGATCTTCAAAAACCTTGTTTTTTCATTCAACAAAAAATGAGAACAAAAAGTCATATTATTATGTTCCAAAGAATGAGGAAAAAATCACATCAAAATAAAGATACTAAACTTTATATACTTTATCAACGAAAATGACTGTGCCATCATCATTTCCAACAGCAATAAAATTTGGCACATCTGGCTTTGGTGCGATGCAGTTAATGTCGCCCATATGCGGGATAGGAATTGTTCTCAAGACTTTCGACAAATCTTGAGCAACAACAAAAATCTTTGTCTGAGAACCAGCAACATACCACTTATGATCGAGATAATAAGCAGTGTAGAGAGGCTCAAGCTCTCCCTGCAAAGCTAACTCAGCAGAGAGCTGATAAGCGCCTTTCTCCTGTCTGTATAAGATGATCTTTCCATCCTCGCCGAGAGAAATGAAACTGTTGTCATCTGTGTTGAAAGCGAGGCTCCAAACTGTTCCGACGTGGTGTGAGAGTGCCGTCTGTTGTTAAAACTTCTGATTTCTCTGGATTAAATTCGTAAACGATTGCGTTCTCATCGAAACCAGCAACGACGATTTTAGTGTCGTCTGGTGAGAATCTGCACCTGCGCGCTGTTCTATCTCTTTGCTTTGATGCAATTTCATTAAACTTTCCGTCTTTGTGCTCGAATATCTTCAAAACACCATCAGCAGCGGATACAGCAAGGTATTTGCCGCTCGGATGCCAGCAAGCATCGAACACAATTCCTTCTCTTTCCTCGATTGTTGCGATTTTCATTTTTTTGAAAATTTATTAAAATCTGATTTTAATTCAAAAATTAAGTACTTTTGGACTCACAGCCCTAAAAAATGAACCAAAAATCAGCTTGGATCAAGAAGCTTTAAAAGCATAAAAATCGAAAGTCCATGAGGATTGCATTGGATCTGTAACACCATCAGCCTCTAAAATTGAGTTTTTGAAAATTCATATAAAATTAACCTTATTTGAAGGGAGAAAAATCATTTGACAAAAATCATCAATATGTAATACGAAACAATGAAACTAATAAAGTTATATTCTATACTTTATGAAATATTGTTTTCATAATATTAACATGTAATTTATCGTATAACAAATAAAGATTTATATAATATAACAAGAAAGTGCGATTAGATGGTTGCATATGTAGCAGGAGTATGATTTACCTCTTGAACGAGGCGTGTTCTGCTTGAGCAAGTGATTTTATCCCAACCATCAACAATATAGAAACCAATCGCTGACCAAATGGAAGGAAGTGGAAGATTCATGTCGGAATTGATGAGGTAGTTGACAACGATACCAATTGAAACGAATAAAGCGATGAATATCCAAATTGATAAAATGAATAATGCACCAATTGTGTATTCCTTAACAAGTACAAATTCTGGTATTGGCTTCTGACAAACTAACGATGTACTGAATACAAATGTATGAAGATCTGTCTTTGATTCTTTTTGGAAATATCCAGGTTTGAAGAGTTCTCTTGTATCGCATTTCAAATGCATTTTGACACCACCAGCAGGTATTATGCTGCTATTGATGAAAAGTTTGTTAGTTGCAGCTTCAAATCCATAATTCAAGTCACCAAGTGGATAACAGTAATTTTGATTGTATACTGATGTCCAGCACTTCCATATGTTGGCTTCTGTCTTATGAGAAATGGAACAATCGTGGTCTGAAGGGCAAGGAATTGTTTTCGTAAAATCGAAGTAAAGAGTAACAGGATAAACAGTACCAAACTGACCGTGGATCTCTGTGTCAAGTGTTAATGCTGGAAATTCTGTGAAAGAGAAATTAATGAAAGTTTGTGCTGAAGAAATTTCGTAAACTATTGTTTCATTCTTTGTGTAATTCTTTTTCAACATATTTGAATCAATATCCGGCATCTGTGTGATAAGGCTAGTCTTATATTCAAGACCTGGTGTGCGGATGAGGAATTTGAATTTTTTCAGCTTTGTAAGTTCGATTTTATCGGATGCTTCCCTGGTATCTGAGATCTCCATGGTTATGACAGAGCCATAAGATCCGAAACCTGCCAATTGGAATTCAGCAGTCGCGTGTGGAGTTTGGCTTGGAACACCAACAAACTGAATCTTTGTTTTTGCAGCGTCGGTGTATCCTATTGGGAGACATTTCTTCTGAGTTTTGGCGCAAATCCATAAATTTGCCTTCGGGTTTTTATCTGGTTGCGAATATGAAGCGTATTCGCCATCAGAAGGCTTCGAGATCACCTTGGATGGTGAGAAAATGACTCTGGCTGGTTCTGTCTCTTTGTCATAAACGAGAGTTGTCTCATAATCGTAATTTGGTATTTTGTCCCAATAAATATACAAAGCGTCGTATCTCCATGGGAAGTATCCAATTTCCTTGTGAGGATTGAGCTGTGGTTCGGTGCCACTAAAGTCAAGGGGAATCACTGATGCTGATAAACGCAAAAAAATCGAAATCATTTAAATGATATGTGATATGAAATTTTAAATTATTTTTGCTTAAAATTTGATATCTGAGATAGACTATTCGTATGAACCATATTTTTAGTGAAAATATTCGATTTCGTCTTTTCTCATAAATCTTTTAAAAACTTGTTTTTATTAATGAATTCTAATTTTTTTCTAATCCATCATAGTTAAACCAAAAAATTATAAATAACACTATTCTAAAATAAGGCTTCTTTCTTTAATAAGTACATATTGTATTCGTCATTATCTTTGATGTTTGATTTTGAAAAATTTTTCTTTGATTTTGTTTGATAGGCTTTGAAATATGAACACAGTTAGTACAAAATATAAGGTAAAGTTTATCAAAAATATAAAAAAAGTTCAAGCAATAATATAAAAAAATAAATTTTCTATTAATTCTAGTCTGTTTTCAAGATCTGTTGTAGAGCAGCAGCTTCCTTGATGTTACGCTTACGCATATCATCGCAAAATGAAACTATTGTCATTGTCAAAGTTCCATCAAGCTTAATTCCATCTTTAATTAAGTCTGTAAGTAATTTGCAGAAAGGCTTTGCTATTTTCTGTGCTCCAGGATTATCTCTTGCTGATCTAATCGCTAAAATATTTGTATTACACATAGTTCGAAGCGAGGTAAGTTTATCTGCTGCAGTTAAGATAATTGCCTGAACTACATCTGTTATGGCATCTGATAAAGGCACTTTCAATATAGATTCGATATATTGTGAATACTTAGGCGCGTTTGTCTTGATTGCCATCTCAATGATGCGCGGATTCATATCCAGTATCTCAATTATGCTCTTTTCGTCAATAAAATCGTCGAGAATCAATGGATCGGAAGATATGTGGTTACATAAATTTTTAGTCTCTGATCCTGAAAGAGGAGACTTTGAAGCACGCATGAGAAGTTTTCTTGTCACGCTCGTTGATTCTGCAGAGTGATTTTCGTCGAAAAGCATAATCGGCTCGTTATCTGAGATGATAAATGATTGCTCGAGCTCGTGCTCGAAAATTGGCGATAGATCCGGCTCTGGGCGGATGTACGGTGGATCAAAGTCTGTGCAGTAAGTGATGTTCTGCATTAACTCAGCCAAAACATCGACTTGTGTGATTTTTGAGTCCTCGGAGCCGATTTGATCGATAATAAGCGGTGAAATACGAGTGTAGTTGTACTTTCCAATCTGAACTTCAGATCTATCAGGCGCGTTAAGCGGAAAATTCGAATTTAGAATTTGACTTACGCTGTAATCTCCCAATTCTTCGACGTTTGCGTGGGAAAGCATGCAGCCAAAGATATCGTAAAGCTCCGGGCTGTATGTATTTGGTTTCCTGTCTGAATGGACGTCGAATATTGATGCAAATAAAGCTCTAAACGGGTGATCATCGAAAGATTCCGTATCAAATGACTTGTATATAATCCAAACAGTGACAATTTGCTGCTTGTGGTCTAATACTCCATCAGCCAACAAAATTGATAAATATTTAAGAGATATAACAGTGTTTTTCACATCCATAGACGTTTTAAACGTGTTGTAGAGATTGCTTAGCGTCTCTGTTGAATTTGTGATAATCGATATGAGTTCTTTAGTTTTCTCTGAACTCAACATCGCTACAAATTTTGTAAATATCTCAATTTTCCCGGGCGATATTTTCTGTGTTATTATACTCTACTATGATTGAAACTGCTATGTACAAATTTCCCACTAAATTGAATTGGCGATTTTATAAGGGTCGAAAAAACTTAGACTGGGGTTTTTGTTCAACCGAATGCTCAATTTTATTTGAAAAATAGAAATATAATAGTCAACAGAATCTAACAACAAAAAGTTTGTTGTTTTCTATAGTATTTGATTTGACATGTAAATATCTTGACAATTTGACATTTTATAAAATTCATTTTTTCTCAACAAAAAATTTAACAAATATACAATTTTATACATTATTTCTATATAATTCATTTTGATCTATAATAATATAAATTATTTTCCTATTAAATATTGTTATTTCTTTAAATTTACAAAATTTTCCATGATTTACATGTCAGATTTATTTATCATTATGAATCAGAGATGATATTTAAGTTATAACTAATTAGAACATGAAAATCTATTTTAATAGTTTTTATGAATAATTTGATATGCGACTTGTTAGATTTGGAAATGTTTTTTTGTAATATTGATTAAATTATGATTTTTGACTTTTGTGTTCATAAATATGTGTCTAAAAATTGCGTTATATTAAAAACAATCAGTTGTTATTTGATTTTATTATAGTTTTAGAGTTCCCGAAAACGAAGTTTATATTTTAAAAAGTGACATTATTAAACAAAACCATTATCTTTATTTTTCATGCGTCCGAGTCAAAATTGGAATGAGGATCCCTCAAAAAGGTGTCCTCCCCCGATAAACAGATCGTATCAGCAGATTCCACGCGCTCCGAAGGATTTTCATAAACCATATAATTCAGGCCATAGTTGGAAGGAGATAAAACCAATGCCAAACTTCGTTCCTCCGGCAGCACCTTATCCGCCACTTCCCACAAAAAATGAAGTGCTTAAAGAAAGTAAAGAAATTGAAGCTCAGATAAAAGTTTGCCAAATCGATCTTTCCACTCTTCGCCAGGCTTCACAGACTGTCGGAACAGTATCTCCGGTTGAAAGTCAGCCGGATTCTCTTGGAATTACAGATGTTGGCGGTTTTATTGCAAATATGAATTTAGTTGATTCAGTTATTAAACAAAACAGAATGAATGCAAAACTTGCTGAAAAAGAAGCATCAGTTGATATGAACCAGAAAATGCTTTTCTCATCACACGCACCATATGCTATTCAGGATTTGAAGAATCATGATAATTTATTGCCGCTTTTATTCACATCTGTATTTTACACAAAGACAATCGAGAAAGAGAAACAGCAAGCGTTAGCTGATCATTATGACTGTATCAGAGATATATGGAATACTCAGTGTGACGCAATCGATGCTTTGGAATCTTCCACATCACTTTTATGGCCCTATGATATGCCAACGGATATGACAAAAACTGCAGCTGATGACGTATACATTCCTTTGGCTGCTGATGATTTTCCAATGTATATCAATCCAGCGGATGCAGAGGCTAACAAGATATGGAGTGAGTCAAGGCTCGTTGAGGATCCAGATGGCGAACATAACGATTACAAGCATCGCTTGGAATGGACAAAAGAAGAAATCGATATATTCTTGGATCAATGGTGCGCACATCCAAAGGACTTCACAAAGATCGCTTCAAAGATCCCAGACAAGTCTGTGAAGGAAGTAATAGAGTTTTACTACTTAAACAAGAACCTATACGACTTGAAAAATTTGCAAGCAGCAACAAAAAAGAGAGCAGGACGCAGAAAGAAAGTGGCATCAGAAGGTGTTATTCATCAATAAAGTTATTTTGTTTGGAAGCCATTAAGATATTCAGCACTTTGTTTGTATATATTAATATAAAGATAGAATTTGCATTAAATATTGAGAATTTCAACAAAAAACAAACAAAATAATATTATTTATTTGAAAATGAATCGCCAAAGTACTATTAAGAACAATACAATGTTGAGAATGAACATCAATCTATTTCCTCTGTGGATATCCATAATTTTATCTCTAAGTTTACCGAAATTATCAGATATCGCTTGATGCTCTTCCATAACTTCATCTAAAAGTTTTCCAGAGCTATCAATGTGATTAGACAAATCTCCATTGACAACTTCAATATTACTGAGCTGCTTCTTCACCGCATTGATGCGTCCTGAGACAGCTTCGCATCGATTCGCAGCATCACCGAGTCTCTTCAAGTGTCTGTCAACGGAAAGCTCAGCCTCTCTCACGAGCCACGCAGGACCTTCCTGGTGCGTCTTCACTGTGGCCAGTGCATCATTGAAGGCCTGCTCTAGTGCGTTAACACTTGGATCTGCGTACATTGTCTTTATTCGCTTGAAACCAGCTCTAAAATTCAACGCAGAAGCGAAGTTTTGATTCATGCCGCAGAATTTGCACAAGACAGTGAAATCACACGATGATGGAGTGACACAGTTAATGATGTGTCTAAGAGTGAACATATCGCACGCTCCAACAGGAATTCCGTGCATTTTTTGGAAGTTTTTGATTCCATTAATTAATCCTTCATTTGCATTGATTCCTGTTTGTGGAATATTGAGTCTTGTGAGCGTTGTTCGAATGAAATTGATTGTGTCTATCAATGAATGATACATTTCTGATGAAATAATTCCTTTTGGTAATTTGCTATCGGGAAAACATACTTTTTTGCAGTTATTTATCATCCATTTCATCTCGGATATCGCAAATAATCGTTGTGATTCGTGCGGTGAAATCGTTGTCGTTGATAAAGCTTTGATTGCATCTAATGACTGTTTTTCAGCGGCAGAAGTAGGAAAATCGAATCCGAAGAAGCGAAATGCAAAATAAAGGTTCTTAAAAATCATTTGTAATGCAGCAGATAAAGGTGGATGTAAATTATATTTTTCGAAAAATTTTTCTGATAATTTTGAGAAGTGCTGCTGTTCTGAAAACACCGACTGAGAGATTGTAGGTATGATATTAAGCCTATAAAATGCTGCAAGTGTATGATAACGAAATTCGTTCGTTATCCATTGATTGTTTAACACTTGAACGCAAGGACTCGTTGCATCGAATTGTAAAAATCTATCTCCTGGAATGTAAAATGTCGCTCTGTTTTCAATTGACGTTAATTCGAATATCGTAGGAATAGGAAATGTAAATGGGTATTGGCATATCGTTCTGTACAGCTCTGACGAATATCCATTAGTTTTTGTTAAAACTACGGTCATTGGCGCTGTAATTCTGTCCAAAGAATCAACAATCGCCCACAAAGTGCAATTTGGGAGCGTAACAGTTGTAGGTTCAGCGAAAGAAACGTCTTTTGCGAAATAAAACTTGTTGTCTGGACAATACTCCGGAAGATAAAGTTCATAAGACTGCGCAGTCATTTTTTTGCAAAAACAGGGGGAGTATCCATTTTCTTTATAGCTCAAAACTTTGTGTATAGAATCCATAGATACACCTGAACAATATATTAACGAGGTGCAGGTGTTTTTCTTTTTGCCATATCGAGTTATTGAACATTCAATTTTTATGTTTCTCGAGAATAATTTTGATTCAACATCTAACTGTACAATGAAAATCAATCATTACTTCTCATATAGAAACAATCTATACTAGCAACAATATACTGTTTATTATCTTATATATCATCATTATGCTTATTCGTACCTGAAAAATGATGTTTTATTTCTATAATAACATCATCAATGCTTTTTTCCTGTCATGACTTCATATGAAATTACATATCGAAAGGAGCAATTACGGAAATGATAGAGGCGAAGTTATGATTATGAAAGATAATCTTTAATAATGCTTAATTTCTAGACCATTTAAATACTATAATTCAAAATCATAAGAGAAATAAAGATATTTCATAGTATAACTATAATCATATATGATAAATATTAGGTTTGAATTTAATTATCATTATCATTCCTTATGAATTTGATCATTGAGTAGAGATCATCTATTATAAATGATTTACAGTAATAAAAGCGTCCAATATTTTAAAAATCAAATTTGATATTTTGAATAATTTAATTAGAACAAAATAAGACAAGGTAATAAATACCGAAGTCTCAAAAACCGATTCAAGTGATGAAAGTTGTTCAAAACAAAAAAAATCATTTTTAAAAATGACGAAATCTGAAAAAGTGAAATATATTGGAAGCGTTGCTTTGGCTTCTTTTGATCCAACGGGAGGAACAAAGCTTCTCTGTCAATGGGAGCAAAGTTTGGAGATCAAAGGAGCGATATTAGAGCAATATTTAAAATTTTGTTTTGCAACAGCAGCGATTCATTCGAATACACCACAAAAATCCGATTCGCAGCAGCAACTAGGACCGAATAACAACTTTCAAACTTCGATAATTTCAATTCCTTGCAATGGACATCACGTTTTAACGACAAAGTTCCAAGTTATTCAACAAAACAGAGTTACAGAGTATTGCATGATGTTTGTACTGTATATCAAGAACATTATTCATTCAGATGAGTTAAATTCGATGTTAAAATCAGTCAGCGCTGTTGCTGCGGCGCAAACAAAGTCAGTACTCGAAAAGAAAGATCCAATTGACTACATTAATCCAATTGTTTCGACATCAACTCATCATATTCGCGCTTTATTGAAATCACACATCGAAAAAGTTCCTCCGATGCCACAGATACTTCCTATTGATATACCATTCTATTCTGCAGCTCTTTCTTCGCATTTTCAGACACAAATGACAACAATCATCGAAGCATCATCAGAAGAAGTTGCTTTGCCTCTTTTCAACTTTTTAGCACACTTTTTGCTGCCTTATCAGTTCGCTTTGTCTTCTCCAATCATGCACAAGGAGCCTGTGAGAGGTCTCTACTTGCAATGTGTGAGAAAATGCACAGAATTGCCGAAAAATTTGCTATTTCAATTCGAAAGATCTTGGACATGGGTGAGAGCTGATTCTCAGATAGTTTTCCAGTCTCCTGATATTCAGAGACAACAGCAGGTGTCTAAGGAATATATGGCGTCAATTATTTTCGACTCAAACGCTTCAAAAGAAGATGTTGAAAATCGATTAATGAAATTCAAAAAAGTTTATAAAACAGATCTCGCGACACACGATGCAGAGCGATGGACATCAATATTCATCAGAAAACTTCCAGGATCATCACCAGTTGAACAAGAATTCATGTGCAACATGATGGTGAGGAATTTAATAGAAAAAGGAATGCTATTGATTGAGTTAGTTGATCATTACTTGAATCAGTCCGGTCTTAACTTTCTCAGAGCGGAACAAACGACAGAAATCACTTCTGCTCTCGGAATAACAGATAAAGATGAACTCGGCGCGATCACTGCTGTGGCTCAATTATATGATCAGAGAACTTTCAAGAGAATGATTACTGCAAAAGATGTTCTCAAGAAATTACTTGCTGTTTAAAAAAAATATGTTGTTTGTATGTAATAAAAACAAAAAATTATATGTATTTACAATGAAAAAATAAAACTAAATAGTTCCATCCTGTGGTAAGTTAGGTGCTGTACCATCACTTTCTGGAACGAGGAATTCAGTTGGTGATAAAGCATCAATACCGAATCCCAACAAATTTTCATCCTCTTTCTGTTCCTGCTGTTTCATTTGGAGCAAACTTCCTCCGCTCTGCCCTTGACCGAAAGCAAGCTTGAGGATGTCGTTAGAATCATCTCTCACTGGTGGACGTGGAGCTCCAGCTGATTCATACATCGCTCTTGATCTTGAAACTCTTGCACGATGTTCGGGTGCAGCAGAGATGTTTTCGTTGAAAGCACCGAGTGCGCAGATCCATCCAATCTCAGCATTCTCGACAGAATTTCTTCTAACAAATTCAACAACTGATGCAGCACGAAGGGGAAGAACAGCGATGAATAAGAAAGGATTCAAGACTACAGAGTAAATATTAACTAATGCATGCTTCCAGATCTGTAGATATGCAGCATCAACATTGTCATATGTCTTCCATGAATGTGGAGAATTGCGTTCATCTGCGAGATCGATGTGAATGTGTTTCTTGAGTTCTTCGAATAATTCATCAACACCAAGGCCGTACATGTTTGCTGGTGGATTAGGAGGCTTGCATGCAGCGTAGATTGATGCTAAAATAGTAATTAACCAAGCAACAGTTTTTCCTCCGAATATTTCAAGACCTAAAACTTTTGGAATATCGCTGATAAGTCCAATAAAGAAAACAATGGCGATGATGGAACCAGCAATAAATGAAACAGTTCTAAGCAATGGAACGAGTGGGCTCTGAGTGAACTGATCCAAGTAAAGATTTGCCCATTCATAACTCTTTTGGACTCTTTTATCGAAAGTGTGCGGTAATTCATTGAATTCGCGTGCTTTATACTTGATAACAGGTGAAAGCTGACGAAGAGTGATGTCGTCAGGTGATGCTCTAATAGATTCTATGTAATGGAAGACCGTATAAAGAATTTCATAAATTAATGCAAATGGAGCAAAGAAAATAAGAATAACACCAATAATTCTGAAGCGAGTCTTAAGTTTTTGCTGATTCTGTGAAGCTTGGATGTTCTGTATACCACAAATCAAAGGAACACCATCGGAATTGAAAATTGTTCCTTGAAGTGTCATTTTAAGGAAGTAGAAGAATGTGCTGTTCATCGGAATCTGTTCCATTTCGTTCCTCCATGGCAATCTCCAGGTGAAAACCGATTCATCTTCAACAAGTCCGCCTAAATAATTATCTTCGCGTGTGATTTGTTGCGCGATGCTTAAAGTTGAAATTGACCTCAGGGGATCACATACAATGATTTGCTCCACGACTTCGTTCCATTCTATCACTGTTAAATCTTTATCACTTAAACTTAGTTTTTTCGTGTAATAGTTATGGAGAGAAATAAACATTGGCAGAGTTGAAGCGAATTGTATAATTAAAATTAGGGTATAAACAATGAATAAAATAAAGGAAATTTTGAAAAAGAAATTTGAGTTACTCCAACCTTTAGGAAATGAAAGGATCACATCTTTAAGGGTGTTTGCTTCAGATATTTTTGACCAATTGATACATCCAAATAATAAAATCGGTGAAAAAGCAATAACGAGGGATGAAACTATCTTAAAAAGACACTCAAGGCAGTAGACAGTGAGGCCCTTCTGGTAATAATAGTTGTATATGTTTTTCCATGAAAAATCTTCGTTCATCATCAAAAAATTTTAAAAATCTAACCGTTTTAATCGTCAAATGATTTATTTTTTATATTTTTACACAAATTTCTTAAAATTTAGATCCTACATACTAAATAGTCATTATTCATATCAAAATTTTAAGGGTCTCCTATGGCCAAACGTCCTGTATCGTCCTTCACTTTTTTGGCGTATTTTTAACTTATTTAGGTAAAAGAAAAATGTTAAAAAATCACCAAAAAACAACCTTCTTGATTTTGTTTTCTCTCATGCTAAGGATTAATTGCTTGGAGTATCGCAGCTCAATTTCAACTTTTTACTTATAATATTAATAATCAGCGGGAAAAAGGTGAAATCATTTACTATTTTAATAGCCACTTGAATATATACATGCTAAAAATATGCTGATAATTGTAAAGTAGTAAAATAAACAAGCAAATCACAATGAAATTTTGCTGTTTCTTCGCTTTCAATTTGTTTAATGCATTAAACAGTTACTATAGCCTATGATAGCTATGTTATTTCAATTAGGTGCTTTGGTATCTATAAATAACACGAATTATTACACCTAAATTTATGGATAGCTCTACATTGGTTCTAGGCTTTCGTCCACGTGAATTGATAGCATAACTGTCTCCCCTTGCGTTATTTCGTGTAAATGCCCTAAAGCTTTCATTGTTTTTCAAAAATCGAGGAATTTTTGAGTAATAATTAATTTATTTTTATGCTTAATATTCGTATATCAATGTTTTGTTGTGAATTTCATATTTGTGTGAGATCATCTTCAAAAACATGTATTTTCAATTTATTTTGGCATTACAGCGATCTCAGTACTACAAATAATGCAAATTATACCTTGAAATCGAGAAATATGCAAATTTTGCTGAATTTTTGAATTTTTTCTCCCTGTTAGTATTTTGCAAATTTATTACCAAAATACTACTAAGCGATGATTGGCAAATGAATTAATGCAAGAAAAAAAGGTCCTGATTTTCACATCACTCGTGTTTTTTGAAAAAATCACATTTCTTTTTCAAAGTCCATGTTTTTTAAGTTTTGATTGATTTTTAAGCGAGAGATATTAATGAATCACCTTTAATATGCTATGCGGTAAGAATTGAATATCATTGTAAATCTAGATCTCTCTATCTTGAAAAGAACCAAATTGTGGGAAATACGTTTTTAAGACAATCTCATATAATATTTTGAGAGCCTATATTTGGCCATAGCGGACCTTAAATATAAAAAGAAAAAATTAAATATATCTGGACCTTTGAAAAATCATGATATTTCGAAGTGAAATGTCTCTCTTAGATCAATAAGAACTTTAGCACATTATATCATTAAACTCAGGAAATTATATATTCACTCCAAAATAGTTTCATATCCTTCATATAAAATTTCAAACATATTACATAAGCATATATTCAGAATTGTGTGATAAACTGAAAGGAAAGAATATTGAAAATGTAATGGTTGCGGTTCTTATAGTCTCTGCAACGTCTAAACGTCCAAAAAACGCATTAATATATGCAAATTTTTACAAGATGTTTTATGAACAGCAAAGCTTCAATTATACTCCACGAAACACTGACCTCAAGATTATTCTCGAAAGTTTAGGTGTCAAATACACAATGATTTTTAGCCGAAAGAATGTCATTGATATTTATCCGCAGGGAACAGTTTTCCACTCAGTTGTATGGGACAAATTTGAAACTCTCCAATCTGAGACAATGAAAGATTCATTTGACATTAATCAAAAAAGCTGTCAGTTATCATTGATTGATGTAGCGTGTAATTATGGATCAGGAAAATATTTCGAATATCTCAAACTGATGGGAAGTGAAATCACTAATGAAACATTTGTTTATGCTGTTCGAGGAAGTAACAAAAAATATTATCATATCTATATATAACGATGATCATACAATTGTATGAAGATTTAAGAACCGCAATTACTTTTCACCATAACGACATTTTCAATTGGCTTTTCGCAACCAAAGAATCAATCAGTCAAATATTGGCAAAAGACAGCTTATCCTCTTAAGATGATGAAGTTTTTTCTCTTATTGAAAACGAGAAAGAAATCATAAGTGCTTTTGAATGTCATTGTCATCTGAAATATATCAATCAACATTTATTATAATTATAAAATCCAATCAATTACATTTGATCAATTTCATGGAATAGTATCAATCAATCACATTTGATCATCTTTATGATATTACATCAATCAATTACATTTGATCATCATTTTTGTAACAACCTCTGTTAACGGTTGCTGTTCAAATGAAATCTTTAGAAATGGCTAAATATATGATTTAGCGCGCCTATCAATAGAAAGAGTAAATTCTTCTTCAGGGGCAATACACGATGCAAAAAATTGCTTGATGTTCGTTGCTTGTTTAATCCATCCCGGCACTGCATACCAAAGTCTCCATGTTGCGAAATGACGGCTTCAGCACATTGGTATGCACACCTAAGACACAATTCAATGATCTTCTGAGATGTGTCTGCAAGTTTCCTTTGCTCTCCGTGATTTAGAGAATCCTAATTGCGCTTCAAATCAGATAATCTGTCAAGTCTTTTTGGAATTCTAAAGAAAAACAAATATCGGAGTTGACATCCTGTTAATTCTATAATTGCATCAATGTCATTTGTTATTAGAATACCACCATTACCCACTGCAATTGATGACTTATACTCATTGATGTATTTGCTCTTGGAAAATAAAACTATATTTTGCTCAACTGATTTGATATATTATTTTATATCAAAATCAGTTATATTATAAATAAATTGTTTAGTGTCAGAGCCATTCATTGGCAATTGCTTTTGTATTAGTTTCAAGATATTGAAAATATTTTTTAAATTTAAGTCCCCAAACCTTTCGTACTAGGAAAACTCAATGCAAGCTTTATATATCTTAGCTTGAGAACCAAGAAAATGAAATAATGAGTATTAAGGTTATAATGAAATCTCAAATTTTCATGTGATTTCGATACTACATAGTATGGAGATGCTATATTTTGAATAAAATAGATATGAAGTCTTTACATTTTGGTGTCACCCCCTAATTTCAAAAATGATTTTTTGTTTTTTCCTTTTCTTTTTCTCTGTCTCAAAAGAAGTATCTGTATTCGGAGATAGATACACAACTGCTACACTCAACACTGGCGATATAATCAGCGCGATAAATAGAGAAAACGCAATGATTTTGGTTATTTTCTCAGAAGATATTCGTGATAATGCAAAAATTACTGTCAAAGGAGTATCCAATTCGTATATAATCGATAAATTATCGAAAAAAACTTACGGAATCGTAACAAAAGAAAGCAATCTCGATATTTCGATAATAAAACCATCAATGTCCCTTGATGTTCAAATTTGGACATTACCTATATCAAAATGTTACTCAGCATCGTACGTAGTTTCAAATAATGTTGCATTAGATTTGATTGTAAATTCTTTAGCGCAACAAATAGATTTGTGCTTGTTCACACCGTCTAAAATGCTACCAAAACAGATAGAGTATGGTTTCATTGATGGAAAAGGTGAAATTAATTATGAAAATAATAATTCTCGTTTTAATTCAAAATGTTATTCAGATGAGTGTGTAAAAGATCCAATAGGTGATTTTTATATACATTATAATACATCAAGTGCAGCTGGTTTCTTTTATAAGAGAATCTTCAACTCAAAGGAGCCTGTTTACAGCGATTGCCAATTTAGTCACGTTGTTCCAATATCAGCAATCAAAGGTGTTGAAAAAACATATCCTTTGATTGGAGAAGATCCAAAATTGAAATGCTATAGACCATTATATGATTTTGACTTCATTACAAACTCATCTATTTTCTTTGTGATTGTACAGATTCTTATTTTCTTTGTTTCACCAATATTATTCATATTATCTATCATTATGCTGATTTGCGGCCCATGCCTTCCAAAACCTGCAATGAAGCAGCGGTTAGACAACTCTCTTCATCCAATTGACGATGAATTCCAAAATTGTCTCATTGATGAACTTTCAGACTGCGAAGAAGAATGATTCCATATATAATCATATAGTTAGAGTAAAACTTGTTTATTTTCTTGAAATTAGTTTTATATATTTATTTGCATCAAAAAATAAAAATTTGAACCTAAATATCTATCTAAATGGAATACTGTTAAGAAATTTAGAATAAAAATACCTCAGAAATAGTCTAAATATGATTTTTAAATTTTGAAATTTGATCAAAAATGAAAAGAATAAAGAAACAGCTTATTGTCATTTTGAATAGTGATATTTGGAAAGAATTGAATAAAGTAGTGAATCGTCATGTTTTGATTATCCGAAATGGGAAATAGGAATAAAATTTCGCGTTCGATCATCGAAATTCAATTTTTGTGAATTTATTTTGGGATGGATGTAGTTAATCTACCGGCGGAATTTCGCTCTCAAAAATAAAATCTTGGAAATTCAATTTTCGAATCAGACGAAACCCCTGTTAATACAGTGATGTATAGCCTGATTCAGAGCTATTCCAAAGGGAATTTTCAACATTTAATTTTCAATATCAAGAAATTTAGTTTCAGCTCAAATCCTTTATGATATAATTTATCCACTATATGAGGCAACTAAATAACCAACAAAAATGATATGTTAGATTATTTTTCAAAAATTCTTGAAGAAATAGATACAGTAAACTATGGCGTAGTTATAAAAAGTGGAATTATTCGATGATATTCTCCTTAGAAAAAGATTGTTTGGGAAAATTCTTTGAAAATCAAAACATAGATATAACATGGTATATATAGTGTATTTCAACAAACCATTTTGTTATTAAGTAATAGATCATTGATTCAAATATGACATGTATAGGGGTAATTTAAATAAAGGGAAATCAGGAATTCAAGTGAAAAATACTAACCACTTTTTAATTTCCCTCACAAAAATATTATCGAAATAAAAATGAAAAATATATTCGAAAATCAAAATTAAACATAAATTTCAAATAAAATCTGATTGTTTCTTAATCAATTTTTCTAATTTTTGAATATCTTCAAAATATAAACAATATTCATGATGCCAATCATAAATATCAAGTAAAAAGACAAAATTCTTTTAAAAATTCGTTTAAATGAATGTGGAGATATTATTCAAAATGGAAATTCTAAATTTACAAGAATTTTAGATTTTTGGATTTTTTATTGTAAATTTTGTATTCAATGAGCTCGCACAAAAATTGAAAAATCGAAAAATTTTCTCAAAAATTTTCATGTTTTAACTATATTAACACACAATAAATTATATTATTTTCAGAACGATGACGATAATTCTCCAGCCAAATTTTTAAAAAATTATGATTCGCACTGATATAGAGCATGACGAGCAGGAGGAAGAATATGATGGCAAATTCGTCGTCAACGCCGATGATGACACTGCTTTCTTCCATCTCGACTTAGGTCCAAACAGCACTTTCGGCCAACAGAACACACATAATGGCACTATGGGCGGTTTCATGAGAAATGAATGGTCTCAACGCGATAACACTATCGCGGGAGGCGTAAAGACTACAACAGACCCGTCAGCGAACTGCAATCGCCAGTGCGATAGCTGTATGTTCTCGTTCTTGTGTAAATCGTCCCTCAAGGGATTGTCATCGCTCGGCGGAGGAAACTTCATTCCAAAACTTGTTTAGATTTACTCTTTATATATATTATTTCATGATTTTATTTTGTAAATAAAGGGTTCCTGTTAATCTTGTAATACTGAGAAAGAGTAAATGATATAGTTTGCATATACTTTTTTGCCATTTTTTTCTTTTATTTCCATATTGAACATTATTGGTCTTTTTTTCAGCCTCATTTTCACAGCAACAACCGTTTCATTGGGGTATTGGATTATTTGTTTCACGAAGAAATCGAACTTTAGCTTTTATATATCTATGACTTTAAGTTGGATTATAGGAAACACATTAACAAGTTTTGTAATTTTCATCGTTACGTACTTCATTCCACTTTGTAGGGAGCTTTTATTGATAATTTCGATTATTCAGCTAATTATTTCAATAATTTTACGCAAAAAAACATATAAAGCGCTATTAGGACAGAGCAGATCAGTCATGAATATTTTCAGTGAAAAATTTCCATCTTTACACCTTCTTATCTTCTTTTCTTCAGTGATATTGTTAATATTTTCATACAAAGTTCTTCCTAAGAGCCCAAAGAGCATAGAATCCAACAAAATTATGACGTTTTCGAATGATTATGCACTAATTGCGTCTATTTTAGAAGGATGCAATAAAAAACGAAAAAGTTTTCTTTATCTCACAGATCCACAGCGAAAAAACCAGTTATATTTGAATTCTGGACCTGCTTTGATGTATCCCACAGCTTTTTGTTGTCTTGGATTATCATATTCATCAGCACTGCTTTTGATATCGTTTATCAACATCATTGCTATCACAGTTGGAATATATATGTATGTTTCAGTCTCAAACTATCAAATAGTCAGTTCTTTGTACTTTTTATTTAATACATCTTGGTTTTTCATTTGGCAGCTGATAACAAAGGATAATAATCATCTATTTGAGTATATTAATAACAACATTGATCGTTTATCACCACCTCTTATTCCGTTTTTGAATGGAATTTCGAGTGAAATTGCAATTTCAATTCCAATGGCGATGTTTGGACTTTCGTTTGGATTTTTAACTGATTTCTCAATAATAGAGATAGTATACATAGCGATATTAATTGGAGTCATGATTCCGAACTCATTGATATCAATCTGCTTCTTTTTATCGCTTCTTTCTGCTCCGCAATATCAAATGTTCATTGCACCGGTAATTGTTCCTTTTCTCAGAGCTTTCAAGACCAAAATCACATTCAGACCGTTCTGGAATGTGTATGGAATTCCACAAACAATATTATTCGTTCCGTATATCAATATTCTTGGTCCTATTTGCATTTTTACGATTCCTGTTTATTTCGCAGAAAATTCCAAAATTGCGAAGAAGAAATTGCTTTCGACAATTTTACCAATTGTGTTTTGCATGTTCTTTACACAAGGAGACAGCGAACTTCCGAGAATTGCCGCACTTATTTCAGTCGTTCTCCCACCAATGGTTTTAATAACATATCAATACATCGAACGAAGAATCAAAAAGCTTCTTTGTGGCTTTGAACGTGCAAAAAGCGTTCTCAATCTCATCATGATTACTATAATTATTCTGGGTCTTTATTCATCACATATTTTCAGCAAATTCATTGCTATATAAAATATCTAATATAGGTTATGAACAGAATAAAAATCAAGATACATATGGCTAAATTGCATTTCCTTTCGTTCTGATTCAATGGATTTTGTTTCCATTCATTCTGATTAAATGCACTCTGCTTCAATATATCCAGTTTGCATAAATTTGGCTGAATATCAACAACGTCTTGTTTTGTTAGAAGCAGAAATGATTTGTGTCTTTTATAATATTCCATTCTTGGAATGCATTTGTGTAATCCAACAGCATTGAATCCTGCTTGCAACAACATGGGAACTGTAATCTTTTCATCCCAACGATATTCTGAAATATCTTCACATGTCATTGTTGGCTCTCCGAGAGCAAACATTTTAATCATGTCATCAAAATTTTGTGATAAATTATTCTTCTTGAAAATTGTCAAATCAACATCTTCAATGTTTTCTTTGAAGTTTGTTCCGAATGTTCTGTGAAGCATCACAATGTCAATGCGAATATCTTTCATGATAAATTGATGATTTTGGAGAAAGTTTTTGATCACATCGGACTTCACAGTGTACTGAATGAATGCACATCCTTTCGAAGAACATATTAGAAATCCGTGAATCATATTCGGATTATTTCGATTCCATACAAGATCTAATGCCATTTTTCTACCATCATCTAATCTCTTTAAAACGAGATTAATATTAGGTTTATCAGATTTGATAAAATATATATCAATATATTCTCCTTTGAAATATTCAACTTTTTTAACATAATATCTCCACGTTCCATATAAATTTCTCGCGTTGTTTTTGAGCAATTCTGCCCAAATAATTTCTGTATCATTGTCATCCATAAGCATTTACAAATAATTAAAAATTTAAAATACAAAAATGATACATTTTGTAAACTCTTCAAAATATTTGCAAAAATTGACATATGTAAGACAACTTCTGAAATAATGATTTGAAAACATTCTCATTATAAAATTTGGAATCTATGGATCATAAAAGAGATGTTTTGATTAATAAAATTCATGAATGGATATATTTTTATTTCATAGTTAATAAATCAATTTACAACGAATTGGTTCTCAGCTGGAGAAACTAAGTATGTCATCTGGTTACCTTTACCCTTGAGGAAGATTTCACCTCTCTCTTCGATGTGGAACTTTCCTTCACCGGCGACGATCTCGTATGTTCCCTTAGAGATCTGGACATTTCCTGGAATATCTGTGGACTGAAGTCTTGCAGCGACGTTGATTGTATCACCGATGATATCGAAAAGAGGCTTATCAGTACCAAGGACACCAGCGATGATTGGACCACCTGAGTTGACACCGATTCTGACCATCAAAGAAGCGTTGAGTTGTTCGTTGAGGTCTTCGATAGCATCGAGGACTCTCAAACCGAATGTGATTGTTTGGATAGCGTGAGACTTCGGTGGCTCGTCTGGCGAGAAGAGACCAGCAGCGGCCATATAGTCATCACCGATGAGTTTGATCTTCGTGATGAGAGGAAGATCGGACAAGATCTTATCGTATGCGGTGAAGACTGCGTTGAGGTTGGACATACACTGCTGTGCGGAAAGCGTTGCCATGTATGTTGAGAACTGACAGATATCGATGAAGATGACTGAAGCGGAAGGAACGACCATTGTGATATCCTTTTCACCCTTGTTGATTCTTCTGATGATGTCTGGTGGAAGAATCTTGAGAAGAAGATCATCAGACTTCTTCTTTGCAACCTCGACGGCCTCCTTCTGGCGCATTTCTTCTGTCTGATCCTTGCACATGACAGCGAAGAACTCTGCGTTTCTATGGTTGGAAGAGAAACCGAGAAGTGTTGCTTTGAGTGGGACTTTAACACCATCATCGCGAACACCTTCGAGTTGGCTCTCGAAAACGAGACCGCACTGACCTGACTGCATGAGCTGGAGTGTGTAGTAGAACTGCTGGTTCTTCTGTGAGCTTGGAAGGACCATCTGACAGTTCTGACCGAGAAGCTGCTCTGGCGTGAAGTGGAAGATTGTCGTGGCAGCTGGGTTGAGCTTTTCGATGATGCAGTCTGTGTTGATGAGAAGCATAGCGTCTGGAGATGTGTGGAAGACAGCGTGTGCAGCAGAGGAGATCTGGTTTGCTGCCTGGTCATTGTTGATCAAGAATGCTGTGGCGTTCTGGTTCTGAACGAAGTGGATTGGGTTAAGTCTGAGAATAATGGAGTTATAGGCGTTGTAAATCTCTCTGATATGAGAAACTGTTGCGATTTCGACGAAGAATGCAATAATAGCGAACAAGATGCAGACAACAAAGACAATATAGACAATTGTGTGGTACATCTTGATGTTGGTGTTGAAGGAGTTGAAGTATTTCTCAATGAATGCGTCGAACTCCGGAAGGAGACGGCCGTTAAGGATGTTACCTAACTTGTAGATCATCTCGTTGTCAAATTGATCTGGAAATGTGGAACCTTTCTGCCTAGCGCTGTAAAAGATTTCATCGTGGATACCAATGAAGTACAAAAGAAGCCTATCGAATGAGAGGCACTTGTAGTAGTTGATTGACCACTTAGTGCCTGCCTCGAAAGTGCATGTTGGGTCGAATCTGGCAGTATCTATTTCTGGTGAGAAACCAAGTGCTGAATCATAAGTGTCATCGCCAAGGTCGATGAACTCTCTGAGGAGATTGATGCGGTTGTAAGCTTCCTTTACGTATGGTTCTTGCAATGAATAATTTAAGTATGGAACATTCGGCTTTGTAGCAAATGGAAGCTTATTCTTATTGAACATCCATGCGAATTGGTAGAACTCCTCGTGAACTGCGAGAGAAACAATACTGTTTCTAAGCTGCATGAAGAGGTTGATCTGGTTGATGTAGTTCTTGGCCTTCTTGTTGAGGACCTGAGCTTCAATCGAAACGAAAATAACAAGAGCAATGAAGATCAAAGCATTGATAATGTTGATGACATATGGTGGAATATTGAATCCAGAATTAGCTGCGACTGCTGAGCTTGCGCTCTTCTTCTTCGAAGTCTGGTTGCCGACGACAGAGCGCTGTATTCTCTGTGCGGCCTCCTCGCAAGCTTCCTGCGGCATTGTGAGCATCATGTTTGTCATTGCAGTGAGTTCGGATGTTAAAGCAGCACTCAAATAAACGATTGTTGGCATTGTGAACAAAAGAACAGCGAATGGTGTGAAAGCAATGAAGAAGTTAGTTGTTGAGCCGACTGTATCTGTCTCTTCAGTATCTTCCTCTTCTTCTTCCTTTGTCTCCGGTGGGTCCGGCATAACATTTTGTTTTGGATTTTCGATGAAGTCGAATTTGTAGTCTTGATACTTGACATAGTAGTAATTATACTTGGACTGGTTGAGTGTCAAGTCCTCGAGCTCAGCGAATGTCGACGATATGTTCCTTGCAAGATTGTGGTAACCCTCCATGAGGATGATGTAGTAGTTGAACATTTCGCAGAATTCACGTGACTCGAGAATTGCATTTGCAGCATCTGGTGGTGATTTGCCCTTTGTGAGAGCAGAAAGGGAGCCAGATCTGATCATGAATAATCTCATGACAGAGTCGATAGAGAAATTAGTATCGTCGCTGGGTTTTGGAACATAACCAGCTGAAGTAAGTGTGCATGTGCATTCCTTGAGTGGAACTGATGTCAAAAGCTCCGCAAGTTCTTGTTCCTTTGTTGTAGGAATATTAGAAAGATAAAGTCCCTTAGAGAAAGCATCAAGATATTTGTTTGCGATATATATGAGATTAGACAATGTCACGTTGAAATCGCCTATTGTCACGTTTGTGTAGTAATTCAACTTTGTCATGTTTGCACCCAAAAATTCTTGAATCCTGGATTGGTTGAGAAGCTTAAGGGAGCTTGCAACATACCAATAAATCTGTTCACCGATCATTGAGGAAACACTCTGGAACTTGTTGAGATTGTGCAAGTGATTTGTAACAGCAATGTCTTCATCGAAGAGTGGGAGAACTAAAACAAGGAAGACAATGATATAGACGATAGAGAAGATCAATCTTAAGGCCGATGTACCGATTGTCTTTGTGACAGCAGATGATTTGATGGATCTAACAGCTTGTTCGAAAGCAAGTCTGAGCTGAACACGTGGTAGTGCCTTCTCACCTTCCTGGAGATCGATAACTGTTGAATCGCTATCATCATTTGAAGAGTTTGCCGTTGAAGCACCAGTGGACTTTGATGTTGATGTAACAGAAACAGAAGCTGTGGATTCCTCCTGGCTGCTGCCCTTCTGGAATCTGCTCATGACTCTGTCCATGTGGATATCGCCGTGAATACCAACGAGACCCTTCTTCAAGTAGAATGGGAAGCATCTGATGAATGTCTTGAAGAGCTGATCGGACTCCTTAAGCTTACCGCTTTCGATCATCAAAGCCTTGTGGTACCAGTGAAGACCCTCCTTGAATTGGCACGTGCCTTCAATGAGGAATCTTGAGTACTCTGTTGCGAATCTGGCGTTGTTTGGATATTTGTCGATGACTTCGGACCATGAAGCATCAGCCTTCTGGCGAATGGCCATAGCGCGCTTGTAGAAATCGTGCTTGATTTCGTTGTGTGGGCGTGAAGCATTGAACCAGAAGCGTGTGTGCTCTGTGATCAAAGCATCTGTGATTGTTCTAACACGCGAAAGGTCAGTGTTAGCTTCACGTGAAGCAGAAGACTGACGGAAGACGTGGACACGGTGGAGCTGGAAGCGCATCAATTTCTGCAAGAGCGATGGATTGATCATCTTGTTGACTCTTGTGACTAAGTTGTGCATAACAAGTTGCTCGTTCGGGAAGAATGAAACGAACCACATCATAATGATCAAGAGATCGTTGTCTTCTGGGAACTTCTCAAGCAAATACTTGATGATCGAGAAGTCCAAGAAGAGTGGGCAGCCGTGCATAAGACCATTAGCGAGATATCTGAAAGCTTTGTTATATGATGTGATCTTAAGTGAATCAAAATACTCGAATTTTTCTTGATCGGTGATTTTCTCTTGGTATTCGAACACTTCATAAGAGAGTTCCTTGATAATGCGCTTCCTTCTGAAGTAAAGAATCGAGAAGAATACAGGAATCAAGCAGAAAAAAATTGCTGCTGGAATTCCATAAATAATGTAGGGAGCGAGGTTAAACCAGATACGGAAAGTTGAAATAATGCTTGCTGCCGCAACACCAATAGAATACGCGCAGAACGTCGATGAGTATAATAAATCCTTCAACTGGAGGCTCCAACCATACAAAAACATGAGAAGGATACCACCGAGAATGAGAATGTGAGGAAGAATCCTATGCCATGGCAAGAAGAATTTCCAGTATTGACCTGTACCAAAACCAAGACCCATAGCATAAAGAATTCGACACATTCTCTGTGGATTCCACAAGAAAATGTTGCTCTGGGAGACGAATGGTGATGAAAGCAATGGAATTGAAATAAATTCAACAATCGTGAAGAAAATTATATTGCTAATGAGTGCAAGCGCGAAATAGAAGATATGCATAGGTGTTGACGCCTTAGCGAGATCAGATAATGTTGCAAGTAAATAACATGGGTGGACAACGATGAGATAAATCATGAATTGACCGTATACATATTTCAACATGATCAAGCTGAATTTGTTAAACTCGAAAGATGTTCTGAATATACCGTAAATTGCTAAAAATACGATTGCAAGGAGAATATCGAAGACTCCAATGCATATGTATGGTATTACGTAGTCTGCTGGATCACCAGAGATACCGCAGAACGCGATTTTGTTACATATTTCAATTGCATAAATTCCACCAGCGTGTAAATAGTCGAAGAAACCGCCGAAAAACATCTGGAAGATGCACAATCCGGATATGAGAAAGTTGAGTAACACGCTATCTGGGACAGTTCTGTTAGTTTCTGCTATCAATGGATAGAAAAAATTATCAAAAAACTTAAAATTAGAGGCAGAGACTTGTCCATTGGCGGCAAGTTCCGCAGCAAAGATAGAGCTCTTGATTGAAGACCTCGAAAGGCCACTTAATTGTGAACCTTGGTTCTGAGATCTCTCCGCCATTAAAAGTTTTTTTTTAATTTCGTCACTTTTTAAAAGTTCGTTTTTTTTTATTTTTACCTTGAAAAATAAATATCATTTAGTATAATAAGGCAATTTAATCTAAAATTTTAAGTTTTGAGAAGAAAACCGGTTTATACTCTGAAAAAAAAATAAATTATTTTTAACATTATATCGCCAATCCATATGTATCCAATTTTCAACAATATTTTGAATTTACAAAATTTTTATTAAAATAATTTTATATTTAATATATCATGAAGCAAACAATTGTACAATTTTTAACCCATAATTTTTGAAAATTTGCGAAAACATATCAGCATAATACACATTATCATATTTTAAAATAAAATTGAAGGTTTTGTTAGTATTATTTGGATACGGATTTCTCTCAAAAGTATCGTCAATTTTTCATCCAAATTGAAAGATTAAAACGGTTTTTATCGGACGCAGTTTTGATTTTAAATCATTGAAAAACAACAGCATACAGGAGCATAATTATTCACCAGTAATTTTTTGATTTTTTACTTTACCGAATTCATATGTGTAACAGGGTGAATGTATGCTTTCTGAAACATTTGCATTTTCTGCGTGAAAAGATAAGGTATTTATGTATAAGATATCATACGTCATGAACATACAATCAGTGAAATGATGGAATAGCGAATTGGCAAAAATGGGCCAATTTTCGCTGAAAAGTGACATTGTTGAGCCAATATTTTCGGAATTATATTTGTATCCTAAAATATCACCATAGAGATATATCATTAGCATTTTTGATTATAATTTCACAATATTAAAGCTAAAATCAGAGGATTTGATTGTATTTAAAAATAATCTTGGGTTTTTGAACCTAAAAACGAGTGATTTCTAATGCACAATAGTTTGCAGCGTCACTCTTAAGTTATTCATAATAAAATGAGTTTTTCTCAAGAGCTTCTCGATAAATCTATGCTTTTTCTTGGTTGTTTATTATCTAAATGAAATGTGCAATATGAAAGTCATATAGCGCATTAGCGAATTTGGCGGACCCGTAGCACTGCGCTATTCAATTTTGAATAGTTTACGCGAATTAGGCTAAAAACCTTATTAGTGAATTTTGTTACTTTTTCTCTAATTACACAGGGGTTATATTAATTATCGAGGGATAATATGTGATAATATGGAGAGGACATTCAATAAAAGGGTGATTTGAAAATAATAAGGGATTTTTATTATAGGGGTTTGATAAACAATGAGGTCGATTTTTATAATTTCCGGGTCAAACGGCATTATAAAGGGTCCTTGGGTTGCTCCTTCCGCACGATCCTTAAAAATGTTGTGTTCGCGCTCAGCCAAAAAGTGCCTAATTCGCACATCCATAGTGAAATCAAATTTAAAAGTTTTTATGCGATATCTATCGACAACAAAAAACGATTTCAGCTTTTAAAGCATAGCACATTTGGACATCATCAAATTATAGCCAGGCGCATTCACGGTTTGATCATGCTCGCTATTTGATTATATTTGATTTTATTCAAATATTTCTTCATGCTTTGTTTCCAACCTTATGAAGTACAAAATACATTTATCCTGGATATCTCAAATATTATCTGCTTAGTGGATTTGTAGAGAATGAAATATATTCAACCATCAAAATAATGTTGAGAAAATAGCTCATAATTGCCACTGTGAACTATAACTATGACATATGTTTTGTTGTATCTGTGAATCAGAGATTTAAGTCAAATATATTATTGTGGCCATCAGCAATAATGAATTACTAGATACCAGAACTGTATTTTTTGTTTCAATAATGGAATAGTTATTATTTAAAAGATAGTTAACTTCTGATTCATCAGATATAAGAGTCGATAAAAATATGATCTAAATGAACTAAAACCAACAAGTAATGAAATATCATCAACTAGTAAATTATCGACGATTTCTATTATCCAAATGCAAAAATATTAGTTCTTTTAGTTGATTTTAGATCAAATCTTAACAATAATAACGTATTCTAAGTAATCTATTATTATATGGTCATTCATTTATAGGTAGGATTTGATTTTCTTGAAATAGCAATCTTTAAGTGCATGGAGTGGAGGCTATAAAACGCGTTTCTGGAAAAATAAAATTTATCCATTTTACAGTCAAAATGACATATTACATATCAAATACAATCATGTGAACGCAAAAAAATGCAAGAATGAGGGTTTGGAAGCCTATTTCCTTCTTTTGACATTCAATTACCGTTACAGGTCACAAAATTGGAGGTGCGATTTAATACCCAGTTTCACAATACTTTAGCCACAGGTCTAAAGCAGGGGGTGTCAGGAATTTTGATTAAAGTTTGGTTGTTCGAAACAGCATTGGTGCGTTTTTTCCTTTTTTGAGTCACCTTTCTGTAAAGAAGATTTTTAGGGGACTGGGACAAAATAGAACAACGTGCTTTTCTGACATGCAACTTTTTGACATGTAAAGTCAGAATGTCGAAATAAAGGAAAGTGACACGTTTGCGGGAAAAAATGGAAAAGTGTCAATAGGTTGAAATGGATTGAACTCAATGTTGGAAGCCAAAGAAGACTTCATTATGAGTAGTTGTGGCCTTATAGTGAAGGATGTTATTTGTGCTATCAGCATCCTGACGATAGCACATCATCCATTTCTCTTTGTTCATTGCAAGTTTTTGTTGCACTCCAAACCTAAGAAAACCAAGAAACTCGGTTGAAATTATCCCATCTTGCATGGTAAATATGAATTATAAACGAATAATTTGAAGATAAAAATAAAAATTTAGTTAAAAATGAATTTTACAAAGAATATAAGGATCGAATTGAGAATTTAAATAATATAAATCAATATATAAAATGAAAGTCACATGAAAACATAATCTAATTCATGATTCATAATTAATTATGAATTTAATGATATATTAATAATTATGAGAATAAGTAATAATATGAAAATAATCTTGTAATGAAAAGGTATCTGTAAAAAATAAAAAATAGAAAAAAAATAATAATTTTTTAAAATCAAAAGTGAAAATGTAATATGTATTAAAAATTGAATCAATAAGTGGGTTCTTGATAGGGCCTGGCTTGGCCACTCGAGGGCTTTGGAAGTCTCAGGCCGACCTCGCCATGCATCGAATCTGATGCTGAAGGTAGAGGCGGCTTCTGTAGGCTGAGTCCTTCTTGATAAGGCCTGGCCACTCGAGGGCTTTGGAAGTCTCAGGCCAACCTCGCCCAATGACATTCTTACAACAATTTAAGCATGCATAAATATCGTTGTTTTCTTAACAATTACCAATTAGGTATATGCTCGTTGATGATGGAGTTGTGGCTCGTCAGCAACACTAGACTGGATGTATTGGTTAGACTACAAAGATATTTATGACACTTTTTATAAAGGTGACAATTTGCCCGTGCAAAAAAGTGACAGTTTATTCATGAAAAGTGACTTTAGGGTTCATCTGTCACTTTTAATATTCACTTTTGTCATAGACTCAGATTTTTAGTGTCAACATTGAATAAAAATTGTGAATGTTGAATTGTGTAGTGTTTTAGTTAATGCTAAAGGTTATATATGCTATTGGTTCGATTCCTGGAAATCCTTTTTATTTGTTTTCTGTTTCTTTTTGTCGAAAAAAAAAAATATATTTTAAATTCCATGAAATGCATTATATATAAGATATACGTGGTATATTGATGTCAAAAATACCATATCCTGCTCATCAGGCAGGAAAATTACATATTGAAATTTATTATTAGTTCATTTATCATGCTATTAATTGAATATCATTTCTCTATAGTTAGTAGATACTATTTATATTATTAGTTAGAATGACTCAAATATGCTGAAAAAATTCTCTGATGAAAGCAAGAGATTTATTTTTTTAAAACATTTAATAGGGGAAAAATAAAATCCGAATAATGACTTGGATTTTATAACTATTACATAATGAATGCTGATTGAGCAAATCGTTAAAATAGACATTTTCAATTTTTTTCATTCATTTTTGAAAAACGTTAGATTAAGGAGTATTACATAGTGAAAATGTTCCACATTATGAAAATATTTAATTTCAAATACTACCCTATGAATTACATTAAAGTTTTTACTAAGCTCTGATATGTAAATTTATTTATATATGGTTTTAGTAGTTATACTTAAGAAGATGATTCCTTGTATGATAATAATAACAATGAGATAATTAAATTTACATGAATAAGCGTAAACATCATTATTTTGTTAAAATCATCAGTAAAATTTCAACGTTTTGTTGGATTTGATTGATGTTCTGTGTATGGAGGTGCTAGAATTCGCCTGTATTTTGCGATTCTGCACTCAAATATGAAAAATTATTGTTTTTTGTGATTGAATAATTTTGGACCTAAAATTGTTAACGGTATGATAATATTTTTATTACAGAAGTGGATAGTGTATACAATTTATTTGGAGAACTTGAAGTCAAAATTAATGATCATCGTATGAATTTATGAGATATGAAGAAAATACGTAATTTATGAGCTGATTTTTGAAGTTTATTGGTACTCATGTATTGCATGGTATGCGTTAATTCATGCGGAAAAGCCTCAGCTAGCAGTTTACATATGAGTTTGGGGTAAACAGCGTTGAACCATCCATTAAAAATTGAATCTGACAATATAACATGTAAACACCCAAAAAGGCAGGGTGTGGCTAAAGTATTGTGAAACTGGATACTTTGAAAAAATCAATTTTCGATTCTTTCAAAAATGTAATTCTTGACAAAAGTGACATATTTTGAAAAGTTTACAAAAAGTAACTTTTCTAAAATGGTTCACTTTTGTATCAAGAATGGAAATATTCGACAAAAGTGACGTCCCGAAGGGTGTTAGTTTGTCGAATATTTCAAATATCTACGTGTGTTGCTACGTATATCACATACAAAAGACATTTGTGATGCTATTTCCAATTGCGGATTCATGTGAACTCGACACACTCACTTTTCTACAAAATTTCTAAAATGACTTTTTGACCTATTATCTGTATTCACCAGTGTGAAAAATCGCTATGTGTATAAAAATTGTGTTTCATTTCAGGTAACTTTGAATGTAAGAGGTTCCCTTTTAAATAGCAAAACGATTCATTGCAATGTGTCGGACCCATATATGAATGAATGCAGAAATTAACGATGATTTATGTCACTTTTCATCGACCTTTGAGAATCTTCATTTTTCTGTATCGATGAAGAAAGAAATCGACGGCTTTTCTGCTTCACAGACAGACTCAGATCTCTTGTTATCCAACGAAGATGCTGCAAAGAAGAATACATTCGTCAGCGGCTTCTTCATCACTCTTCCTGTTTTCATGGGATACGCATGCTGCTTCTCGCTTCAACACAGACTTTCATTCGTCTTCGGATTGACAGAAGGTGCTTCCGGTGACGCACTATCTAAAACTTACGGCGTTGCCACTTCTTTTGTTTTCTTCTTCAACTTGATTTTCCGTGTCCTTGGTCATAATATTGTTTTCGGCTGCCTTTCTCCAAAGTGGCGTATCACAGCATCCCTTGTATCCATGATTATCGGTATGATTCTTTTCATCATTTTATCTTTCCAGCAAAATCCACCACATGTCGCTCTTGCTTTCCTTCCATTCTCATTCTGCGGTGTCTGCGAAGGTTCCTTCGGTCCAAACATGTTAAACGTCGTTAATGATATGGGACAAACACGTTTGTGGGTCGTTTTAGCTATGCCTTGTGGCGTTTCTGTCATCACAATGGGTGGCTTCGCTTTGATGGCGTTAGGTGTTCCATTCCAGACATTCTACATCGCTACAGCTGTTTGCTTAGCAGGCTCTATTATTTTGTATCATATCACAATCTTCCCAGAGGCAAAGAATCACGGCAACAAGCAGTCCACTTTCAGCCTCAAGGACTTCGGCAGAGATATTTGCAATATTAGAGAGTGGTTCCCGAAGATTGCTTTCGTTTCTGTCGTTTTCTTAGTCAATATGATGTGCCTTTCATTGTTCAACCCAGGTGCAACACTTTACGCTTATGCTACACGTGTTACTTTCCGTCTTTTTGGAGGTCTCACAATTCATCACGATCTTTTCATCCTCCTTTACAACATCGGCTCTTTCTGCGGCGATTTCTTCTCTCGTAAGGTTATGGACAAGAAGAAGATCATCAACCCAATCTGGTTCTTCCTTCTTCTCTGCTTCGGATTCGTTATCAACCTTTCTCTCATCCCAGAGATTGCTCCATTCGCTGCTTTCTGCTTCTCTTGGGCAAATGGTGGTCTCTACGTTCAGTCCACAAAGCTCATTGGTCAACTCTTCAAGGAGAGGTATCACCTTACTGCTACATCCACATGGCTCTTCATCGGTGATGCTGGCTCAACAGCTGGTGCTAACATCGTCCAGTTGATCCGCCCAGTCACTGCTTCACTCAAGATGAAAATGTATTAAAAAGCATTTTGGTAATATATATTATTACTTGGATGCTTAATGTTACTACACATTACAATATATAGCAATTTTAAAAGTAAATCCTAAAACATCTTTAAGATTTTATTAAAAATATTTAGGAATATTATAAAAATAAAATATTATAGCTGTCATCCAGAAATACATATAGTGCATTCAAACAAGGAAGAACTCGTAAATTTTATATAAGAAAAAAATATAGACAATAAAAAGCTAAAAGGAATAAGTTATTTCTTGCTGCGTGCTGTACCACGTGATGTTTCATCATCAAAGGTACCAAATAGACCTGATTTCTTCATAACTTCGACAAATTCGTTCTTTCCAACCTCACCATCAAAGTCACGGTCAGCTTCGCGAATCATTTCACGTAACTCATCATCTGTAAGGTTTTCGCCTAATTCAATTGTTGCAGCTTTAAGATCTTTGAGTGAAATTGAACCATTGTGGTCTTTATCGAAAAGATCGAATGCTTTAAGTATTTCTGTCAGCGGATCTCTGTCTAAAATCTTTTGTCCCATCATTTCCATAAATTGATTGAAATCGATTGCTGAAACTGCATTTCCTGCAACAGCAGTAATCATTTTCTTGATTTCATCGCGTGGTAATTCGAATCCGAGAGCTCTCATCGCAACTTTTAACTCTTTTGCATCAATAGAGCCTGAACCATCAGTATCGAACTGGTCGAAGGCCTCGCGGATCTCCTGCTTCTGCTCCTCTGTGAGGTCAGCAATCGTTCTTTGAGGCGCAGCTGGTTTTTCAGAACTTGAAGTCATTTGACAATTTATTTACACGTTTTTTCCCGATTTACATTTTTTTGCTCACTCGGACAAATCTTAATATCAAGTCATGAAACTTCGCACATAGATTTTTAAGAACCAAAAAAGGCTATGTGCATAAAATGGAGTGATGAATAATATCAATAAGCAACATTCAGATATATTCATGTGCGTGTTCAATTTAGTTTTGCAAAATGAAAGCTGTACATCAGGCTTCTAATATGGTAAATTATACTGTTTTAAAATATAGAATATTTTTGAAAGTTAAAAATATCAATGATATTCCTATATTAGTTCAATTGCTAAGCATAAATTTAAAATATAGGAAATGTAGAGAATAGAAATATGAAAATTCGCTTTATTGAGCATATGAAACAAGATTTTTAGTGTTAAATTGCTTAATAACAAAAACAATTATAGAATAGGTTACTGCTCGAAGGTGAGGTTTATTTATTGACTGTTTGTTTATGGAAATTAATCTTAAAGAAATTATCGCGGAAAATTTGATAATTAAAGATATATAGTATTGTTTATAAGCATATTTAGCATTAACAGAGACTATGTGTAGATTTTATATTGAATATATCATTCTATGTTAACATATTTTTTGAGATATGATGATATAATGTAAAATCCCTGAATATTCAAGATATACCATCAATATGGCCTGGTTATTCGTGCACATGTATTGGATTCAATCAACGACGATTTTGGATTATAACCTTATTATTAAAGTGGCAAATTGACAAAACGTGACATAAAATTTTCGTTGAATGTTTTTCTTGTTGAATATTCGTCAATTAAAACATTACAATTATCCAACAAAGACTTCTCAAACAGAGCCTCGCGACCGAGTTTATCCAACACAGGAAGAAAACTATTATGATACTTTTCACGAATATCTTAGGTATACAAAGACATTTTCTAAAGAAGAAACTCAAGAAGAAAGCAACCGCGCACCATTTATTGGTTCTCCTGTTAAGTATACAAGGAAAATTAAACTAATCAAAAAGCCAGTTCATAAACTGATCACTGCAAAAGGCATTCCGCATGGTTTCTCGCAACCGATCCGTCACCATCAAAAAGCTGATTCGAATTTTAAATTCCGTCACATTTTCAAATAAATCATAAGTAATTTTACACCGTTTTAACATATATGTTATCCTCTACTCTAATTTGTTTTCATATTTTTTATTGTATTATTTTATCTTTTTAATAAGCCAAAAACAATGATACATTGATGGTTTAATGCTAATATAGGTTTTTGTCATATAGCTTTTTTACTTAATTCAAAAAATCATCTTTTTTCGAATTTCCAAAGAATGATGAGACATTTCAAAGAAAGGACCAACTTATGCTTGGAACATATAATTTTTGAGTGGTGGAGAAATCCAACTAACGTATATTTGTAAAGTGCCATATTGGACACGTAAATGTTGTAAAGTGTCAGATTGATAAATGTGTAAAGTGTCGTATTGATAAATTTGTAAAGTGTCAGATTTGCCAGAAATGGATTTTGCACAGTTTAGAAAAGTGTCATTTTGCAATGGGTCATCTAGACAGAGCTTCGAAAGTGCGTGAAGGCATGCGCGGCCTTCACGATACTTAGATGCTGTACTTAGTGTCCCAGTGCCTGAATCACAGTCTTCGATGTTGTGATTCATCGACGACCCGCAAGCCAAACCTGTGTCGACACTGGCGGCGCCACTGAGGTCTGCCTGACTCTACTCTTCAGGCTCTAGGCCTGAGTTTCCGTTATTGAGCAAATTGTTCAATTACTTTTATTCTACCATCTTATATTGCCTCTAATTCTTTTAAACATTACTATTTTCTCTTAATATTAGAATTGCATCTTTATCTTAATTTATATTTTCTGATTTTGAATTTTTTAAAGTGTAACTAACTCATATTTTGAATGATAATCACATTTATACTATCAATAAATAATCTTTCTACAAATTTAAAACATTTCTAATATGTCAATTTGCCCATATTTTCACATATTCATTAATTACTTCGTTTTTTCATTTTTATGAAACGCAAACTGACTCTCGAATCGACTATATCGAGGTTTTGCGACATGGTATTAAGAATGACATGATTGATCTAAAAGTACTTGAAAATCATTTGAAGAAGTTTATTTAAAAAGTATTAAATTAATAAATCTATAATTTATTGTAACTAAAAGATTGTATAGCAATATTCAGATGGCAGTCATGTTTGTGAGGTCGACACAAACTTGGCTTGCGGGTCGTCGATGAATCACAACATCGAAGACTGTGATTCAGGCACTGGGACACTAAGTACAGCATCTAAGTATCGTGAAGGCCGCGCATGCCTTCACGCACTTTCGAAGCTCTGTCTAGATGACCCATTGCAAAATGACACTTTTCTAAACTGTGCAAAATCCATTTCTGGCAAATCTGACACTTTACAAATTTATCAATACGACACTTTACACATTTATCAATCTGACACTTTACAACATTTACGTGTCCAATATGGCACTTTACAAATATACGTTAGTTGGATTTCTCCACCACTCTACACTTTTTGATATATATTTAATTGAAAAAAATATTTCGTTGAATATCGAAAATTCCAAGATAAATAATTTGTACATTCGAAAGTAGCGTAAAAGTGACAAAATGGCGCAAAAATGCATAAAACTGGCACATGTCAAGCCGCTGATTGTAAAAAGTGACGTTAATATTAATGCAAAGACTTGTTATCCCTCTTCCTGATGGTTATGAATATGATCCAGAGCACTCTACGCCAACAAATCCGCAATATAGATGCACTGATGTTAATGAATTTGGCCAGAGATACCTTTATTATAATCGGAAAAATATATTTAAAAATCATCAACATTTTTATCCGCCATTAGTTGTGGATTGTGCAAACGAAAGCAGCAGAAGATGCATATATATTTCCTCCATATCGTTTTCGAAAGAATTATCCAGAGATTTTGAAATAAAAAAGTTATTATTTTATTGTTAATCGAAACTTATTTAGTAGGTCATAGCTTCTGATATCTAATTGTGAAAATAAATTGTATTAAAACGTTATATAACTTTGATATTATTCGGTCATTGTAGACGGATATTATAGATTTGCGCAGCGATCTCAAATATCTTAAAAATTTACCGTATTTTGATATCAAAAATTGATAAAAATAAATGGAGGCTTGGCTTTGTAGGCATAAAAAGTATATATAACTAAAATCTAAATCTTTGCAATTGATTGTTTAGCTTGCACCTATGTTTTTTGACTCGAAATGTTGGTGATGTTTTGTTAAACATGAAATCGTATATTGAACACCGAAATAATATCGGCTGGAAATGAAAAAAAGGTGATTGCGCTATTTTCTTTGTCAGAAATCGATATTGTGTATAATCTGATGAAAGATTTATGGCAAAAGTTAATGCGCCATATGCTATTAGGTTCTTTGCAATGCGCTATTTACTACCCCACTAATTTTATGATCAGTGGATTGAAGCCTGTGGAGCACCAGCCATAACAACTTATTTTTAACAAATAATCTTAATTTTTCGTTGAACAATTATTTAATAAATGCATCGAATAATCATTTGCAAGCCCATAAAATCGATTGAAAATAGATTTCGAAAGAATTTCGAAATAATTTCTTGAATTGCAATAGTGCAAAACTAAATTGTCGTTCTATGACACCACACGAGCTCAGTGCATCATTTTAGAAACATTTGAGTACGGCCCCAAGTCCCATGGCGCAAAGTGGTGCTTCATAAACCAAGATTACTTGATTCAGCAAATATATCAAACATTAGCTAGTGCATTAATACTTACTTCGTGCGTGAAAAAAAATTCATATAAATACGCGAAAAATGTCAATTTAAAGGATAATAGAAATTTGTAAAAAATTATAACCTTTTCCTTATCGTTCCATCATTGGTGGCGCCAAAGGTGTTGGTGAACCAGGTGGTGCCTAAATTATAGCACCATTCTTGCATGTATAGATAATCATTTTGATTTTGAAAATTTTCCTTAAGTTTCGTCAAAAGAATTAAGAAAAGTTACAATTTTGAATTGAATGGTTTACAACATGGACGATTTTCGTTTATAAACGCTATTCATAGAGTCATCGTTTTTTATCAATTTATCTATACATGCAAGAATGGTGCTCTCCCAATTTCATCGCAATCAAGACATCAACGGCCAACAAATGGCCAATTAGAAGCCGTTTTTCTTATCTAGCCATCTGCTAGCCGTTGATGTTCTTCGAAATTCGCTCAGATATAACTCATTCGATACTCTTTTACAAACCTATATTTTCTACGGCTTTTTGAGGTTGCTAAGACATAGGATGTCTTAGCAACCTCAGAAACTCGTAGAAAATGCCATGAATTAAAATATTTCATTCATCGATTTACAATACTTGCTTTAGCTGTCTAATAGCATGACAAACAGATAGCTGGTGAGCAAATGTTTGTCATGTTATTAGACAACTAAAGCAATTTACGATTTATAAATATCCGTTAATTCCTATCATCAAAAATGATCAATTCATAGCACAAGTTCCCCAGAGATTCACTGTTCTGGAGAGCTTGCGTTATGAATTGATCATTTTTGATGATATTTATGCAACTTGATAATTATCGATTTCGTGTACTAACAAACACGAAAATTACATCTTAAGAGCAATCATATTCGATATACGAGTCACATGAATAAATATAACGTTTTTACCAATAATCAATAATGTTGTTCATTTTTCGCCTTAAAAAAACAAACGGCCTTTTGAAAGCTTTACATGGCAATTGTCAGTCACTTTTCGTGTAAAATAACTATGCTGTATGAGTTAATGATAAATATAAACACTAAGCATGTCAAGTTAATAGAAAAACAAATAAAAAATTTTACAAAAATTCAAATGAATGAAAACATGTTTTCTAGCTGTGAGATGTCTTCTTCAGGCTGCTGGTACTCAAACTCCGGTTGCTGAAAGTTGCCATCTCGTTGCAGGCAATATCGCTTTAGACTTGTGTATTTTGATTTTTTTGCAAGATGATGAATATCGCATGGAATGTGTGTCGACCGTTTCTACATCGTCATCCAATCTAATGACGGGTTAAATGTAAAGAAATTTTCTTTGGTTAATGTAATTCACTTAAATTTGTGAGCATGAGCGCTCTTTTTGGTGGGGCAGTGAAAGGAGGCAACCAAGGTGCATCGAATCATAGCTTTGCGGTCGCTTCAGCGCCCTTCTTCGATGAGGAAGCTTCTGCAATGGACCGCTAAAAATAACTTTTTTTCTATGCTAAAAAACTTGAAAATCAAAATTATGATTCAAAAAAGTAATAATTAGAAGTTTTAACTCATAGATATGCTATGTTTTATTGTAATAAACATTAAAATAATAAAAAAGATGTGATTTAGTGAGGAATTGAAATGAAACAATATTTATTGTAATTTAGATAGGGCATAGAGAGGCACGATAAGGCTCAGAAGCCTTGCATAGTGATTTAAAGTATTTGTGGATGCATTATTTGGTGTTCATATCTTGCAAAATTTCGATCTGAAAGTTGATGGCGCACTGTCTGTGTGATTAATGTAATCACATACATGTATTTGCGTTTTGGCTAGCATAACGTTTGTATTTTGATGCTGAAAATAAGAAAAATAAAAGATTGTCATTAAATATCGAACAGAATGATAAAAATAGTGGATGGCTCAATGCCACACGGTACCGGAGCGAAGAATTTTATCCATTTGAATCAATAAAGAAGTAGTTACCATATGAAAAGGCAATTTTTTAAAAATGTCAGCTTTCTGATTAAAAATCAGAAACTATTATTGTGCGTACGGCTTTATTATGGTATTTTATGTCTATCTTCTTGAAATCAAGGCTGAATATTGAGTTTTTAAATTTTCAACAAAATTTTTAATTCACAACAAGGTCTAATTTTTGCATACATATTTAGTATCATATGATAGTATTGGATCTACATTCTGGCAAATTGACGATAGTCGGCAAAAGTTCTCAATTCTATGGCAAAATCCACTCAATTGGTCACGATTTTTAAGGCGAAAAATGAATTATGTTATGAAAATATATAAGTTCAAAATTAATCGATAATTTGATTGGGTATTTGGATTGCGCTATTAATATATATATGTATATATATATAAATTAATATAAGTTAAAACAATGATAAAATGTTGTCACTTTTCATTAATATGTCGAATTAGATAAAATATTAAATATAGGAAATACAATTTGTATCAATTACCAAATTAATTTATTTAAAAATGATTTGAAAAGAGAAATATATTGAGATGAAGAATAAAAGTCATAATAAACCATAATATATTGTTGGATAATCATCATTATATGTTTTTTGAGATTTTGAGATAAATTCAAATGATTTTCAACATTTAAACACATTACTACAAATGATGCATATACCAGATTTCCATAGTTATTTCATAAGCCATTTTTGAATTCTCAGAAAAAATACTCACAAATATTGAATTATATAAAAGAACAATGTGCTATATGCATATAACCTAATATAAATAACCCATTTCGTTTATGCTCTCACAATATATTCTATGAGTCAGCTTATTGTATAGTTTACAATACATTTGTAACATCTTTATAATGATATGTTAAGTATGGTGATATTTAGACAATTTGCCTTCTCAAATATTGAAACGGCTCAGAAATGTTATATGTCGTATTTGGAATGTATATTATATATGTAACAATATCTTTTCGAACTTAAAAACAGTTACTTTTTTGCAAGTCATCTACCTTTCGAGAAAAGCAACTTGTTTACATGTCCAAAATGCCATGTAAATAACAACAATTTGACAAGTAAAATTATTTATTCCGATTTATAAGTAAGTTTAATTTACTTCATTTTTTCCTTCCACATTTCTACTGCCTCATCTGGAGCATGTGTGGAAATAAATTCTGTAATTTCCTTCATGATTTGTATCTCAACATCCGTTGGTAAATGAAGATCGATAATAGTCTTCATCATAATTATTTTATAAGCGATGTTAATAGGTTATTTTAGTTTTTCTAATCCTAGCATAATTGAACTAGGATTATAGGCTAATGATCTTAACTTTTGTTTAAGGTTTTTATAGATTTGAAACATGTTTGCGCTCTATCAATTAAGAGATTGGGCTTAGGTAATCGATTGATTGCTGAAGATTTCTGCTAAGAATGGAAGTAATTGATTGAGTAGCTATATTATCTGTTGATTGTAGAGGTCATTGATTTATTAATGCTTGATCTCTCCTAGTTTTTAAAAGCTGTTCGTTTCCTACATTAAGTAGGGCCAATCCGACACTTTACAAATGTTAATTTTTCTAGAAAGGTGGATGCCTCCTTTTTTGGCACTTTTTTCCCCTTCTTTTGCATTTTCAGGAACTTCTGATTGATATATTCGAATTATGACTATACTATATATTGCCACATACGCTGCTAAATATATGCCTACAATAACTAACCATAATATCGACATTATATTTTAATTATATTTATCTCGCTTAATATATACTTTTTATAAGTTTATTAGCATTTAACACATAGTTAGAATATGAATATACAATAAAAATATTTTTCAAACTTTAATCATATGTGTCAAAAAATATTTTACACGTCATTTATTATCTTTTACGCGTCAATTTGTCAAAAATATCAAATTCTCTATATTTTAACATATTAATGACTCCAATACGTTGTATACTATGATTTTACTGCAATTAGCTTTCTAAACATATAAATATTAATCTTCATTTGCAATATCTTTGTTATCTCGTCATCTTCACGGTGTTGAAGTCACAAAACATGTTGTTTCGTGGCTTCAGCACCGTGAAGATGACGAGATAACAAAGATATTGCCGATATTTTGAAATTCACTCCTAGTGTGAGTGATATATCGATGGTTCTGTGACACAATAGTCCACTGAACCATCGATATATCACTCACACTAGGAAAAATAATATTTCGATCAGATAATTTAATGCACCACCACAACTGCTGTGTGACATTATCACTGTGATTATAGCATAAAATACAACATTTTGAAGCGCATTTCGAGATTCTCTGGTTGTTCTTGTCCAGTGCAGCATTGGGACATGGAAACGAAACAGCCAGTTCCAGTGCTGCACTGAATAAGAACAACCAGAGAATCTTGAATGTTATTAATCATATGAATTTTTAAAGTTGTTTCTATTGTTCAATACACAGTGTAAAGGCCATTCAAGCGTGATTGTAATGGCCTTTACATTGTGTATTGGACAATAGAAACAACTTTCACTAGAATTTCGAAATAATATTTCAATAATGTGCTCCAAAGTGGATTTATGTAGGATAAATAGTATTTACATGCATAGCATACCCTATATTGTAATTTTATAACTTATTTTCGAATCTTACAATATTCGCTTTTCATCACATCAAATTACATGTCAAATGTGAGGTGTCAGAAAATATTTTGCTGCTTAATTTCTCGATGTATGATAGATATATGCGAAAATAATGAGTTGATTATGATATAGCACATCTTATACTATCTATCCATATGAGAAAATCCGATTTTCAGGTGTGATTACTTAAATTCAACTTATATATTCCAATAGTGGAGACAAATGATAATGTGGGGAAAAAGCCTATAGGTTTGCCATAACCATTTTGAGCACGAACTATTCGGTGTATATAAAGTTAGCAAAAACGTCTTATAACTCGGCCAACTTAGCTTTCCGGGACTGTGCTCAAGGATATAACATTCAGTAGGCTAATGGCTATAACATTATATACATTAATTTAAATAAAAACCTATTTTTAGTCGAAATTATTTGGCTTTTTAAAATATTCTCTAAACACAATAAAGCACATACAGATAGACTCTATAGGGCACATAACCCCTAAATACAGAAAAATACCGATTTCTGTTATAAATATTATATCATATTTTTCAATTCGCTTCAAATCACTCAAACACACTATCAACATATTTAACACAATATACATATTATATATCTAAAGTGATATTAGTTAAAACACGCAAGAGGCTTGTTTTACATGTCAAATTTTTCACATTTTACTCGGCGTAACTTAGAACGTGTAAACTCTTTATTGAAGCACTCAAATATGATGTCACAGTATGCAATATATTGCATACATATCTATCGATCAATTATATGTTGACATATATCAAATAAAAGAAACACACACATCTGGGAAACGTTTGTTTTACCACATCAAACACGTCTCTTTTTGCAAAAGGAAAATCAAACAACTCCACAAATAATTAATATAAACAATCTTAACTAATGTAATGATAATATATAAGATCACAAACAACTATGTATATATACAGAAGATAAAAATAACGAAAAAATAAATTTGAATATTTCTCATAATATATAATTTTTAAAGATCACAATCAAATTATAATTTACACATACTATATATAACGGTGCTAGCACACAAAGTCTTCGCAGGCAACTTTTGAAGTCACATTGAGAAGTTCACATCAATTGTGCACTGGCAACTTTATAGCATTATATATCGTGCAATCAATGCAATTACGCCTTGGCACACATATAGAGGCATACAACACAGACATATAAATATATAAAGTCGTATATGCAAAGTACAAAAGAAGTCACATGGCATAGAAATGGCGTCCACAATGAGCATATGATGCTATCACTTTTGAATACTTGATGATTTGGACATCTCCACACAGCGTAGCTATATACAGCTCATACACATATCATATCAAGATAGACACATACGAGAATATCACACACATATCAAAAACACAAAAACACACGAATTCTGAAATCACTCCAAGATATACTGAAGGAATAATGAAATAAGAACTATTGATCAACGATCAATGGGTCGAAAAAGACATTTCTTACATCGATGATTTGAATAAAAGTGATCATTTACTCATTCATATATGTTAAAGTGGTGTTGTATAGCCTACATTTCACTTTTTGTCATTCTAGCAAAACTGATTACTCATTATCTGATGTTTTATAAAGCAAATTGTGTTTTTGACGAATAAAAACTTTTTACACGTCAAATATAACTTGGAAAAAATGTTAAAATTGTAAAAATTTTCCTGACATGTAATCCTTTTCAAAAGTCTTGTCAAAAGTTATCTGACAAGCATTTGCTCCTTACTAACTCATATTTAATTTTATGCCAAAAAAATTTAAAATTGGCTCAAAAGTTAAAATTTTGAATTGAATGGTTTATAACTTGGACGATTTTCTTTTATAACAACGCGTAAGCTTATTTTATTCCGTTTATAAATATTTTCAAAAAAAAAAAATTGTCGATGAATATTTAATATTTTCCAAAAAGTCTTATTGAACAATGATATACAACTGCATCATACTATATATTTCATATTCATTTCAGATAACTCCAAAAAGTCCCAAATTCAAAACTAAATCGTTGATGAGCAGACACAACGTAGAGCACTTTGTACTGCAATTGGAATGGAATAAATTCGAAAAAAATTAAGTTTTTAAACTATTCGTAAAATTAGTTGCTGTGTGATATTTCATTAATGATTTTAATTTGGCACTTTTATTCTCAAATTTTCGTCACTTTTAATTAAAATAGTCACTTTTCCTTTGATTCTAGTCACTTTTTATTCAATTTACGACACTTTTACAAAATTGTATTATGATATAATTTGCTCTTCATTACCTATATGTTAATATTCCAACTGTCAGTCTGACAACGTTTGACAAGATAATTTGAAAGAAATCACAATTTTCATTTTTATTGATGTTATTCTTATTAAGTGTCTGCTCACGAAGAATATACGTCGGCTGTTGGAACCCTGATCCACTCCACCCTAAGCCATGGGACCCAACACCAACATTCCCAAGGCCAACAATTCCAAAACCAATCTTGTATGCTCAAGAGGAAAACGTTTACCGCCCAATTATCAAACCATGGGAACCAACATTCCCAAGGCCAACAATTCCAAAACCAATCTTGTATGCTCAAGAGGAAAACGTTTACCGCCCAATTATCAAGCCATGGGAACCAACATTCCCAAAGCCATGGGAACCAAGACCAACATTCCCAAGGCCAACAATCCCAAGACCAACAATCCCAAGACCAATCTGGTATGCTCAAGAGAAAAACGTTTACCGCCCAATTATCAAACCATGGGAACCAACATTCCCTAGGCCAACATTCCCAAGACCATTTGATCCAATACCAAAGCCAATTTACTGGTCCGCAGAGGAGAACAGAGTTCCTCCGGATCATGATCCCACACAAACATGCACAGGACCACGCCATACATTCCCAACAGCTCGTAGAATGGCAAACATCTGGAAAGGACCAAAGCCATGGGAACCAACACCAACATTCCCTAAGCCACCAGTTTTCAGAGCGAACAGAATCAAGCCATCTTATGAATTACCACCATGGATCGTCCCAACATTGCCAACAGAGAGAAACTGGCGTGATCCACGCAAGGAGTACCCAGATTTGCCACCATTTGTCGTCCCAACATTGCCAACAGAGAGAAACTGGCGTGATCCACGCAAGGAGTACCCAGATTTGCCACCATGGATTACACCAACATTCCCTAAGCCACCAGTTTTCAGGGCGAACAGAATCAAGCCATCTTATGAATTACCACCATGGATCGTCCCAACATTGCCAACAGAGAGAAACTGGCGTGATCCACGCAAGGAGTACCCAGATTTGCCACCATTTGTCGTCCCAACATTCCCACATGACTACAAGGTTGCTTGAGTTTTCAACTTCATAAGAACTAATCAAGTAAATCATCTTCTTTGATTAGAAATTTATTTTTTAGATAGAAGATAGATCAGTCTTTCAAAAGAAACTTCAATAACATTATATTCCCAAAGAGATTTTAATACTTATAGATTTAAAACCGAAAACTTATTTACGAAACAATTTTGATTATCACAAGTATTATGGAATTGTTATAAGAAGTATCAGTACAGTTGTCTATTGATTTGAAATTTTTGATAATTATTTTAAAAATGTGTTTTCATTGATGTACTAATAAAATAACTCATTGCATTCTCAAATATCTATTTCTCAGGGTTCAATTCACAACTTGAGTATTATGCATAAAAATCCAAAGATGAAAATTCATCAAAAATGATTAATATATGAGAAATTTATACACAGTGATAAAATATTTGTTATTTAAATTCTACTCACCAATTTTTGATAATTTATGGCAAACGATTGCCAATTTGCCACTTATTTGACTTCATCAAAATGTGGATAAGCTTTTCTTTTGGTATATGTGCATAATTGAAATTCAAGAATTTTGGCAAGTCTTTTCAAAATGAAGAGAATGATTCCGATGCTAGAGATGATTGAGAACTTCATTTTGAAAAGATGGCAAATTGCCAGCTTCTGACGATTTATTTGAGAATTTAAAAAAATAAATGTTCGACCTGCTTGGTGTACGTGTCATTCACAGGCCGGCATTCAAACCAATCACCCCGCTTGGGAGCCCATCTAAAGCTCGTGGCGGGTAGAGGCTGAAGAAAACATCGACGACTTCCGCGACAGCATTATTCACCCATTTGAAAGCCTATGGAAAATTGTTGCAGACATAGGACCACACGGACCAATATGGCGCTCAGGCGCTAAAAAAAAACAAAATGGCCCGTGACGATTCTATGGAAATAACATCCGGATGCGTTTGACATTGGAGACCTTGTTTTGATAAAAAACATTAACAAATGATTGTTATAATCATTTCAAAATGCTAAGATAATATTTATATAAATAAGCATTGAAATGCCATATGTTGGATGTTCTTCAGGCCATGTATAAACAATGAAAAATGTTACATGTCAAATATTTTAGATTTTGTAATATTTACATATCAGATTTTATCATTTTTCGTCAAATATTTATGATATTCACTTATTGCTATAAAATCACCTTCTTTACAGGGGGTTGACCGCATATCTATTAGTAAAAAGTGAAACCATCATTGTGTTCAGAGATCCTTTATAAATTATCAAAGTGATCAATAAAATATAAAGAAAAGTCATCGTAGAATCAACCAGAGACTTCCCAGTCTTGAGTTCATCTGCTGCATTTGATACTGCTTTTGCTTTTGACTTCTATTGACATAGTCAAAAAAAAACAAAACAAATAAAAAATAAGACAGGATTTAAAGTGTAAAATATTGAAGTATGGATAAAACTGTTTATATCGATAAAGTTTTTTTCCTGATTTATTTTTTTGGAGTTGTCCGGCCAAAAGTGACAAATGCAAGAAAACGAAGTTGGATATCACTTTATTTCATCATATTATACATCACTTGCATACAACCCCGACGATATAAAGAAGTTTTACGACAGTGATGCCAATATTTGGCGCTCTACAATGGACACACAAGTCGGAAAGAAATTATCTGAAGCAGCAGACGAGTTAGTAATCAAAATTCCAACAGGATGCGAGATAGTTATGACAGGTTACAATATTCTCCCGTTAAATGGCCAAATTTTAATTAATACGAACGGCTACATATTGAATGAAAACGAGACAGAGTTATTCAACCAAACATTCATTCTTGCCGAGAAGGCCGCTAAGCGCTTCTTCATTATTGCCGACTCATTCAACACAAATAACGCTCAAAAGGCAGTAAATACAACAGCTGAAACATTCGTTGCTGCAAAGAATGAAAAACCAAAGAAACAGGGCAAGTTCGCTCCATACAATAAATAAAAACAGTTTATAAGCGATAATAAATTTTAATTTATTAGGATTTTTTAAATAATATACAAACATTTACTATTAAAATGTGGGATGTTTAACTGATTCCGTAAACATCATTTCAAATTCTTGATGTGATCGATTACTATTTAAATCTGCCATCAAAAACTGTACAGAATTCGTTAAACATGGTCTGGTGGCGAAGTCTATGCGCCACTCTATAAGTTTAGCATCTTCACCGAACTCGTCGAAGTTTTGGCGTGAAACTCCAAAAACAAAGTTTTTCCCGACTAATTGCTTAACTTTGTTCATCCAGTTTTCTTGGTATTCAGTGAATAATTTTCTTCCTTCGTTTGCAGTGTTTTCGCTGATTATCTGGGCACTCATTTGTGATATAAATAAGTTGCGCATTCTTGTTGCAACATCTTCTCTGTCTTCTTCTTCGAAATCAAGTTCACTTTCAACATTTTCTCTATCAACAGTAACGCCGATGTTTGCAAGAGCTTTAATCATTTCATCGACTTTCTGTTGCTTCTTTCCTTCCTGCGGCTTTTTCTCTTGAGCTTTGAGTTTATAATTGAGATCTTCTTCTTGCTTTCCTTTGACTTTTTCGATAACTTCATATTCAGAAAGTTCCTTGTTTATGAAGTCAATGACTGTTATTGGACACATTTCGAGGTCCTCTGAGATGCCTACAGCCTTCATTTGTCCAGTTCCATCATCGAGAGTAAGAATAAACATTAATTTTTCATAGATATCATCAAGAACTTCAGTATTGCAAAAATTACATTTCTTGTCTGCTAAAACGCATCCACAGGCTCCATGGACATTAACACGGAAGAAATGGGCTTTAACAACTACCACTTCTATGACTTTTGAGTCATCTGTTAATAATAATCTCTTAATTGATATTGGTCTTCTTTGTGTTGATAAATAAAATGCAGGTGTTTTGTCTAAATTATAAATTCTGCTCATTCCATCGAAATCATACTCAACAACATCACGCCAAAAAATACCAAACAACCAAACAAGCTGTCCAATGCGGCATCGAAGCAATATTTCCTTTTGTTCTGTTGGTATTAAGTGAGAAAAGTTAATTATTGCAAAGTTTCCTTTCCTTTCATCTTTAATTGTTAGTTTTGCGCCTTGATAATTTCCTGATGAGTCTGTAGAAATATTTATTGTATTTATCTTTCCATACAAAGCATTTCTAAAATACTTTGAATCTTGAGGCTTCGTTGGTAGTCGGAAAAATATCGAACTATTGTCAACAGTAAAATAAGATCCTGAAGGATCATTAATATGCAAAATATTAGTAACAACAATGAAATCTCCCTCACTGATCAGTCCCCTTAAGTGGTTGTGAGTGATTGGGAGACAAAGAGTAAATTCAAATCCTTCATTTGCAACTTTAAATCCCATTGAGTTTCTTTCGACAATTTCGAATAAAATATTTTTATCCGCGTTTGGGCCTGACATCAATTCATCTACAAAAGCACTATCATTGGATGTCAATTCAACAACGAATGCAACTGGAATCGATGTAAGTTCAATTGTTGCCTTAAAAACATGCATATGAATAATTCTTCCTGGAGAAAATATATTTGGATACATTTCGAGAAAATGAGTTGGTATAGTCATATTTATTGTTTCATTTACATTTGTCAATTGTATTTTTAGGTATAAAAAACCTGATTTTGAAGTTCTTAATTCGATAATTTTGTATTTTTGAAAAATAGAAGTCTCTGACCGTTGAAACTTCCATTTATTATAAACTGATATAATATCTGCCGTTGGTTTTGTTGGAAACTGTTTGATGCATTTTATTTTAACAAATTCTTCTTGCGCCCATAACTTAAGACGCTCTATCTCTGACTCTTGGATCTGCTGCTGTGTTCTCTTAACGTATTCCAAGAAAATATTCACATTTTTATCGATATGTTCATAGAAATCAAAACGCTTCAACATACATTGTCACTTTTTGAAAAACACCCAAAAATAAAATGCTTCTTTTTTATGAATCATTTATGGCTCAATTCAAAAACTTTTAATGAAATATAATCTATTAATGATTATATCATAGTTTAGCAAACAAATCTCTCATAAATATATGTTTGATGAATTTTATTTTTGTTTTTCGATTCTCCAATCATGAAATCATTATTAAATACATTTCCACATTAAAATTTAGACATCTTTTCCCTCAAATATATATTTTTGCACATTGTTTGGTTCTTATTTTCTAATAATCTTGAAGAAATTTGTTTCATCAATTTATACATGAAATGTTTTTCATTTGCCGGCATATACCAAAAATATAAAAGAGATGTGTTTATGATAAATCAGTTTTAAAAGCATCAAAATGAAATCACAAAATCAAATTAAAATCATAAAGTGCAACCTATTGATTGCAAAAAATTTACAACATCATGTTTTCCTTGTTTAGATGCAATGGAAATTGGTGTTAAACCATCTTTAATTTTCGAATTGGGAGAGCATCCAACGGACATCAAAAACTTGATCATATCAAGATGGCCATTTTGTGATGAAACGTCAACAGTTGTTGCGCCGTTTTTATTGGGAGATTCTGGTATAACACCTTCTGAAAACAAATATTTGACAACATCAAGATGGCCACTTTCTGATACTGCATATATGCATGAAACACAATCGGTGGTCTTTGAGTTGACAGAACATCCAATAAATAATAAATATTTGATAACTTCTAGATGGCCTTTTTGAGAAGATATGATGATTGGAGTTGCACCATCATTTGTTGCTAAATTAGGATCAGCGCCTTTGGAATGCAAAAATTTGACAACATCAAGATGACCACCTTCTGATGCAAGATGTATGCATGAAGATCCATCATTCTTCTTTGAGTTGATGGAACATCCAACAGATATTAAATATTAAACAATATCGAGATGAACATTGAGTGATGAAATCAAAATCGGCGTTGTGCCATTCTTATTGGGTAAATCTGGAATGGCGCCTTCAGAATACAAATATTTGACAACTTCAAGATGACCACCATCTGCTGCAGCATATATGCATGAAGTTCCGTCATTGGGTCTAGAGTTGACAGAACATCAAGCAGATAATAAAAATTTGATAGCATCAAGATTGCCATTGACTGAAGCAATGTAAATTGATGATATGCCATTTATTCTTTTTTGAGTGATATTTTTAACATTGCAATTGCAGTTGATTAACATTTTTGCAAGATTATAGTTTCTTTTGATACATGAACGAAGAATGATCGTGTTATCATTATTATCTCGAACTCCACTGAGTCCAGTTTTGCATGCAATACGAATTGCATCAATATTTCCTTTTTCATATTGTTCCTCAAAGAAGTGATAAACTTCTTCAAAGTTAGAAAATTTGAATGTTTTCATGCACTCTTCTGGTGATAATACTTTCATATGTGGAAGAAAACATTCATAAAATCTGCTGCATGATTCGGATTTTGATTGATTTGACTCTTTTGATTTACTTGAAATGATGTGAAGTTCATCCTCCTCATGTAGCATTTTCATATTTGAGATTTTCGTTTCAAGTCTCTCGATTCGCTCAATGCAGTTATCATATTCGCCAGAGAGATAATTAATTGAATCGAAAACTTGACGTAAAGGTTTCATTTTAAGCGATTTGTGAATTGCCGCAAGAAATTGTTGAACCTCTTTGATATCGTATTTTCCATTCTCATTGAACTTAGTATTGATGTGGCGGACAATATCAAACCGTTCAGGCATTTCAAAATGATCTTTAATGCCGCTTGCAATGAAGATTGCTTCATCTGATTTTAATTTCGCGTGACTAACAATATCAATGAAGTCGTTAGCATCCTCGAAGATCTGGAAGATTGTGTCGTTTGAAATGAACTTTCTTATGTCTTTTGCAACTTCCTCTGCTGCAAGTTTCAAATCAGTCAATTTTTGTTTTAAAAGTGACGGCTAGTCGTATGTTTTTTGATAATAAGTGTTGTGCCATCATTCGTTACTGAATTTGGATTGGCACCTCTAGAATACAAAAATGTGACAACATCAAGGTGACAGCCCTCTGCTGCAACATGTATGCATGAACTGCCATCATTCTTCTTCGAGTTGACGTAACATCCAACAGATTCTAAGAATTGGACAATGTCAAGATTGCCATTGAGTGATGAAACGAGAATTGGCGTTCCGTCAATATTATTTGCAGCATTTGGATCCGCACCTTTGGAATGCAAAAACTTGACAACTTCAAGGTGATTGTTTTGTGAAGCAAAATAAATGCATGAAGTATCATTGTTGTTCTTCGAGTTAATGGAACATCCAACAGATTCCAAAAATTGGACAACTTCAAGTTGTCTGTTTGATGATGAAGTGATAATTGGTGAAACGCCGTTTTTATTTGCAACATTTGGATCCGCACCTTTGGAATGCAAAAACTTGACGACCTCGAGATGGCCATTTTGTGAAGCAAGTTGTATGCATGAACAGCCATCATTGCTTTTTGAATTGACGGAACATCCAATGGATTCCAAAAATTGGACAACATCGAGATGACCTTTGAATGATGAACTGATAATTGGCGATATTCCAGCAATATTTGCAGCATTTGGATCCGCACCTTTGGAATGCAAAAACTTGACAACATCAAGATGTCCGTTTTGTGAAGCAAGATTTATGCATGAAGCGCCAATCATGTTCTTCGAGTCGACGGGGCATCCAATAGATTCCAAATATTGGACAACATCGAGATGGCCAGATTCCGATGAAAGGAAAATTGGTGTTGAGCCGGTTTTATTTTTTGAATCGAGATTGGCACCTTTCGAATGCAAAAACTTGACATTGTCAAGATGGACACCTTGTGCAGCATAACCTATGCATGAAGTATTATCGACAGTCTTTGAGTCGATAGAGCATCCAACGGATTCCAAAAATTGGACAACCTCAAGATGACCTTTGAATGATGAGATGACAATTGGTGAAGCCCCATTTTTACTCGCTGCATTTGGATAAACACCTTTTGAATGCAAATATTTGACAATCTCAAGATGACAACCTTCTGATGCAGCAAATAAGCATGTAGCATCATTGTTGGTCTTTGAATTGACGGGGCACCCAAGAAATTCTAAATTTTGGATAACATCAAGACGGCCGTTCGATGAAGCGATGTAAACTGGCGAAACGCCATCTGAGCGGACAGAATTTTTGTCAAAACCAAATATGATAAAGAATTGCATCAGTATATCCCTTTTCTTGCTGTTCCTCAAAGAAGCGATATATTTCTTCTAAGTCCGAAAATTTGAATGTTTTCATGCATTCTTCTGGTGATAATACTTTCAGTTGTAGAAGAAAGCATTCATAAAATCTGTTGTACGATTGGGATTTTACACGAGTTGGCTCTTTTGAATTGTTTGAAATGATCTCTTCAAGCTTCTTGATTTCTGCTTCGTCCTCTTTATGGATCGTTTTCAGATTTGAGATTTTCTTTTCAAGTTTCTTGACCTGCCTGTCGAAGGCAGTTATCATATTCGTCCGATATGTAATTAATGGAATCGAAAACTTGATGTAAAGATTTCATTTTAAGCGATTTATGAACTGCCGCAAAAAATTCTTGAATCTTGTTGATAGCGTATTTTCCATTCTCGCCGAACGTAGTATTGATGTGGCGGAGTATATCATATCGATCATACAATTCAAAATCATCTTTGATACCGCGTGCAATGAAGACTGCCTCATCTGGCTTTAAATCCGCATGTCTGATAACTTCAATGAAGTCGTTAACATCCTCGAAGACCTTGAAAATTGTGCCGTTTGCAATGAACTTGCCAATGTCTTTCGCAACTTCGTCTGCTGCAAGTTTCAAATCACTCATATTAAATTAAAAAGTGACAAAAGTCGTAAATCCTGAAACTGTGTTAGCCAAATCTACTGTGATTTTTGAAATAAAAGTTGATATTTAGGATCTCTCTATAATGTTTAAACCAATAAAATATCCTTTTATTTTCACTTCACTTTTATTCCTCGACACTATAAAAACAAAAAATTTATAAGCATCTCTGACATGCAAAGTGTCGCGGAGCGCGGCGTGGCGTAGCCACTGATCGCCATCGGTTGCGGAACAATTCGCTAAACAACTGGGAAAAAGTCACTTTTTAATATGACACCCTCTATTTACGTGTCAGAAATGCACTTTTGTTTAAACTCATTTTGAATCAATGATCATTCAAATTCTCAAACAACAAACAAGGAAAAAAGGTCTTTTATCAATTTGCACTGCATAGCAATTGCATATTTTAGTTAACAAACGCAAAAGAAATGCTTGTTGAAGTTTGTTGAACAAATGCAACTTGAAATCTACCAAAAGCACATTAAAAGAATTATTGAAATGTCAGTTTTATTTGCAGATATTTTTCGATGGATTCTAAATAGAACTGATTCATTAGATAAACGAAAACTCGTTTTCCAAATGTTGATCCAAACTCTCCAAATAAAATTAATAATAACATATTATTGAAATTACGTAAATATCCTTTTTTATATATTATTGAAATGGAAACTGAAGTATAACTAAGAATAAATCAAAATACCTATGCCAGATTAGGTAATGCATATTAAGAAGAAAAGCAATAACTTCTATGATATCACTAGTTAAATATAATAATATAGAAAGCTAAATATATGAAGAAAAATGTGTTTTGGAATACAGGTCATTCATCGAAGCCAAATTCAAGAGAATTGACTCATAATCTTAAAACAAGTTCGCAGACCCTTATACATCATTTTACCAAGAAATAGGTCTTTAAATAAAGTGTGTGAATATTCCTTTTTACATTTGCAGCAACAGCATATGGTGATCGTCCTGACTGATACATCAATTGAGTCGGTAGATATAATCATTTCTTTTCAATCACTACATTATACATTGTAAATGAGTTAAACACCGTAAAAGTGTTAAAACAATATTTGCAGCATTCCTTTAAAACAATACATATAGATTCTTTATTGGTAATTGATCATAGTGAATGTATTATTATATAGCACATCTGTTTAATATATAAACTAATAAGTAAAATACAATTATATATTATAACTCTTTTTCGAAATCTTCAAAATGGTTTTTCTTGATTTATATGTGATTCACGTTGATAGGTGGTTTTAAAAGTGACAAAAACATGTGGAGTAATTTCTAATTTATGCGAGTTCCATATCTGAGACATACCAATTGGAATTTCGTAATAACCAAACTATTTCATTTCCATCAGATCTTGTTAAGTCCATTTATAGAAACAATGTGATTAATGAAGGTTTTACAAATGCACCCTATTATTGTTTTGATGGCTTTGGAAATGTAAATGATATACATTTACCCAATTCATTGTTATTCATAGAGAATGATGCATTCCCATATATATCAATTAAATATTTGTATATTCCAAAATTTGTCTCATCAATGAGTACCGCAAATCCTTTTGATTTGGCAAAATCTTTAGAAAGAATTGATGTTGATCCAGATAACCAATATTTTACATCGGGTGACGGCATTGTGTATTCAAACAATATGAAAGAATTAATTCATGTTCCTGGATCAATTAATTTTTAAAAAATTAATAATTCCTCCTGGTGTTTAACGTTCAAGACATGCTGCATTAAGAAACACCGGGGCCGCTAAAATCATAATATTTCCTGAGACAATTATATCGTTTGGTTCTTTTACATTTTTTGAAGAAAATATTCTTGAAGACATTGTCATTTCGTGAAAATATAATCAGAAAATTCCTACATTCGGTGGTTCTTCTTTCTACAGTTCTAATCTGAAACAAAACAATGTTACATATTTATATCCATTCAGGCCTCCTCCAACATGTGTTGTGAAGCATCTTTGGAATTACAATTTCAAATATAATTTTGTTTTTATTCTTTTGTAAAATTTGAGTAAAAATTAAACATTTACGACAATATTTCATACAATACAAAGGTTATAAACTTAATTTTGCGAGCTAAATTCGTAATTATCAACAGTAAGACCATCTAGAAGTCCATCCATTTTCTTTTGAATTGATAAAGAATGATCATCGTCCTTTTGCTCTGTGTCAAAAGAATCTTCAAAATCATTCTCTTTCTCTTGATTTTCGGCATTATTATTTTCGCTTGATTTTTCACTTTCAAAGTGTTCTTCCGATTTCTTATTTTCGCTCTCGAAATCCTCTGTTTCAAATTCGTCTTTCTTTCCGCTGGTGGATTCTTCTTTAGATGATTCCACTTTATGCTCTGCTTCTTGAGGCTCTTCAGATGTGAAATCATCTTTTTCTTTTGATTTAGAGTCTGAATCAGATTGTTGTTTTTCTTCTTTGAGTTCTTCAGATTTAGACTCAAAATCATTTTCTTCATGCTTTTCTTTATCTATTTCTGATTCGAAGTCTCCTTTATCACTGCCTTGTTTTTCTTTATCAGAACTAGATTCGAAATCTTTATTTTCTTGTTCCTGATTTGATTTGAAATCTTTTTCAGCAAATTTATTTTCTTCTTCTTTTTCACCATCAGATTCGAATTCTGTTTCTTCTTCTTTATTTGTAATTTCTGCAAACTCTTCTTCATCGTCGAAGTCTGATTCTCCCTCTGGCTTCGCTTCAGTTGCTTCTGTTGTGTATGGCTTGTTTTCGTTGACAACTTTTGCAGATTTTGGTGTGAAACGGTCAAGTTCAGCTTGCAAATGTTTTCTTGTGATAACAGCAGTGTTTAGCCTCTGTTGTTCTTTAGCTAATTCTAGTTGAAGTTCTTCTATAGATTTCTTTTGTTTCTTCTGTTTCTTTCTGTCTTCGATGATTTGCTTTTCTTTCTTTTGAAGTTCTTTCAGTCTCTTTTCGAGATTCTTCTGCTCTTCTGTCATTTGCAGTGCTTTCTGGACATTAGCTGTTAGCCTAGGATCAGTTATTTGGTTGTATATAGAATCAAGTTTGTTATTTGCATCGATTATTTCCTTCTTTAGGAGTCCGAAAACTTGCCTTTGCATAACAAGTTCTGCTTTGTATTTTTTATCATTTTCAACTGTGAAATATGACGCAAGGAAGTTATACTGATTATCAATCTCCTTGAATTGTGCTTGAAGCTTTGCCAATTCTTCAGATTTGTTATATCTTTTCTCTTCTGCATCAATTGCGTCCGAATCGATGTCAAACCTCCTTCTGTACTTTACACTATCTGCCACTTTCTCTTTATGCGACTGCTGCAATCTATCCAACTTTTCTTGTAATGGAATGATTTCTTGCTTGATTTGGTCGATTTCTGCGAGAACTTGAGCTTTCTGTTCAACGAGGTACTCAGGTTCGTCGTATATTTCGTTTGTTCGTTGGACAGGTTTTTCTGGAAATTTTGGTTCAGGCTGCTGAGCCTTTATTGAATGTTTAAATCGAGGATTTGTGTTCTGTGAGCGCCTTGATTTGTTTATTTGAGGCGGAGGTGGCGAAGGTTCTGCTTCTTCCCACATTTTTTTTGACTTTGAAATTAATTTTCAACGAATATCGAAAGTGACAATATAATAAAAAGCAGGGGGTGAATCCAAAATTTATTCTTCGCTAAAATGCCTCAGCTATATATATTATGATTCATTTTAACGTCAACAACAATTATAGAATGTCTATTTTGCATGCTGATATCTATAGTGCATTCCAATTCACGCGCTGAATCTGATTCAAATATATGTGATTTATAAACAGATATTTGCCGCGTAAAATAAAAATATTTGTCGTGTAAATGATTTTGCCATAAAATGATGATTTTTCTGCTCCGTTTATGGTATGGCATATATGGGACTATGTGAACTTATGTGCAAAGTTTGGGAATCCGATTTCAATTCTCAAGTTGTCGAAATTAAGATTTATAAATATGACATGTAAACATAATTTTTGTTATGTAAAATAAATTTGCTGTGTAAACCGGAATTTTGTCATGTAATGTGTTTGATGAAGAGCTATCAAAAGTGGCTCATTTGGAGAGACTCATGTTTTGCCTGAGAGTGTTCAAGTGCAAAATTAGACCTAAAAGGGAGGAAAGGAGCTCGGCATGCGCGATGGAGGGTGACGGAGTTCGCTCATTGAGTGAACTTTAGTTGCCAAAATTTTCTTGTTTATTTTTTGAGAGGCTGACGAACATTTTGCCCTCAATAAAATTGAATTAGCCCGTGATGACTTCACAAATCACAATGAATTTAGGTGTTCTCGGTACAGGATGGATTACAGAGAAGTTCATCGACGCTGCTCGCCATGACTCACGCTACAAATTTGTCGCCGTCTGCTCCAGGTCCATGGAGTCCGCAAAGAAGTTTGCTTATAAGAATGGAATCGAGAATTTCTTCGACAATCTTGATGCTATGCTTGATTCTGGCCTCATCAACTGCTTGTACATTGGCACTCCAAACGCTACACACCACGCAAACGCTATCAGAGCTTTAGAAAAGAAGATTCACGTAATTTGTGAAAAGCCACTTGCTGCCAACGCTCAGCAGGCAGAAGAGATGATCAACAAGGCCAAGGAAAACAGCGTTGTCTTGATGGAAGCTATGAGACTCACACCAAGCCCAGTTTTCCAGGCTGTTAAGAAGAATCTTGACAAAGTTGGTCCAATTCACAAGTTTGTTGCCAACTTCTGCCAGCTTTCATCCAAGCTCACAAGGTTCCAGGCCGGTGAGCAGTTCAGTGCTCTCTCTGCTGAGATGGCCGGCGGTTCTATCATGGATCTCGGTGTTTACTGCGTTTATCCAATGATTTCATTGTTCGGAACACCACAGAGCATCAAAGCAATGGGTTCTCTCCTCTCAACAGGTGTTGATGCAGAAGCTTCAATCCTCTGTCAGTACCCAGACATGACTGCTGTCATCCTCTGCTCCAAGCTCTGCCAGACACACCTTTGCAGTGAAATAATGGGTGAAAAGGGAACAATTCAAATCGATCAGCTTGCAACAATGAAGCAGACACGCTTCGTTCCTGCTAATGGTGAAGTTGAAATCCTCGGGACTCTCGAATACGACAACGATATGATCTTCGAGGCCATCGAGTTCGCTGATGTTGTTCTTTCAGGCAGAAAGGAGTCTGAAATCAACACTCACTATGCATCACTCGAAACAATGAAGATCCTTGATGAAGCACGCAGACAGCTCGGCATCAAGGGCTAATTTCAAATGTTATTTTACTAAACACTTATATTTTTATCTTTTCATTGTATCTAAGTGGGGTTGCGCATTTGGAAGAAAAGTGGGAAAATTCCAGATCTCGAAAAACCATACTTCCTTCCAAACGATTATTTTGTAAAATTTGTCTAATTTACCCAGTTTTACATTACTTTAGCCACACCTTGCCATTTCGGATGTTTACGTGTCATATTGTCAGATTCATTTTTTAATGGATGATTCAATGCTGTTTACCCCAAACTCATATGTAAACTGCAAGCTGAGGCTTTTCCGCATGAATTAACGCATACCATGCAATACATGAGTACCAATAAACTTCAAAAAATCAGCTCATAAATTAGATAATTTCTTCATATCTCATAAATTCATACGATGATCATTAATTTTGACTTCTAGTTCTCCAAATAAATTGTATACACTATCCACTTCTATAATAAAAATATTATCATACCGTTAACAATTTTAGGTCCAAAATTATTCAATCACGAAAAACAATAATTTCTCATATGTGAGTGCAGAATCGCAAAATACAGGCGAATTCTAGCACCTCCATACACAGAACATCAATCAAATCCAACAAAATGTTGAAATTTTACTGATGGTTTTCACAAAATAATGATGTTTACGCTTATTCATGTAAATTTAATTCTCTCATTGTTATTAGTATCATACAAGGAATCATCTGCTTAATTATAACTACTAAAGCAATCTATAAATAAATTAACATATCAGAGGCGTCACTGAATTTTCTACACCTACTCAAACATCTCGATTTTTCTCCACCAGTATAAATATTTAAGGTCTAATTTTAGTGGCAAATGAAAAATTTTCCCATCTAAAATGCTGTGGATATATAAAGCATGAAAAATATATTATTCAATATTATATCAAAAAAATGTCTTGATTTATTTTGATGTTAACTGACGGGTTATCATTACTCATGTTGTTTGCATGCTGTGTGGATGAAAAGTAAGGGTTGCAAATTAAGATTAAATATTTTGCGAATAAAAAGCAACACATTTTTATTCTGTAAGTCCAACATTTAGTAGACACTGATTTGTCCATTTTAAACGCAGACAAAACTAAGATTTTGTTATCAAATGAACTGCTAGTAGTCTTGTATATAGATATAGATAATAATTATTGGATAATTCATAGTATTGTAAACAATTATTTTAATATCAAAATATGGAGGCAGCCGAACTGCATTTTTCGAATGAAGTCGTGGACACATATAACAACCTATGAGTTACGTACTCACCCAGCCTTGGCTCGAGATAAGATAATCACACACTTTTGTCATGTAAATATATACATGACAAAAAAATATCTTCCAAAAAATTTTCGTAACTTCCTTCCAGACCTCGACTTATCTTCCAAATGCGCAACCCTATTTTATCTCATACAAAAAGCATTTTGTTAAATATTTTATGAGCAAAAATCACTTTTTGTTGTCCCTAGAAAACCTTTAATGAAAATTTCTCAATTTTGAATTTGAAATAGAAAATCATGAGCTGAATGCTAATTTTATGATTTTATTAAAGCGCCTTCACATTTTTTTCTAAAAAGTGAGCACAAAATGTTTTCTCTTTTTCCATTTTGTCGATGCAAATAGGCATTGTTTTTAGAGCTCTATCCAAAAATCGGTATTTTACAATTTTTGTGGTGGATGCTTACATAAGGTTATTGACAGTTGTAATGTGGTCATCCAAAGCCCTTTCAATAGAGGGACAAAGAGGTGATTCGTTCGTTGGTAATGAAACAGCAAACGAACTATGGCACGATGATGAACTACAGCAATGAATATTCCTATTTTTCGTTTAGAAAAGTCAACGATTTTTCTACGGATGTCTTTCAGCAAAATATTGTAATTGAGAACTCCGTGTTCAGTAATATGACAGAAACTGCAATTCAAACTCGTTACGAGAGCGATGTTCAAATCAAGGACAATTATTTTTCGTTCATTATTGTTAACGTTGGTTACACAGCTTCTGTGCTTGATCTTGGTGCGTGCGGAAGCATATCATTCTCGAAAAATTGCATTTATAAATCTGGCAATATAAATGATGCAGATGATATCCATTCTGGATTAATATATGCATACATATACCCATACTGTTACTATTACGCTAAGTTTTCAGAGTGCAGTTTTGTTATTTCGCCATCAGGAATGAAATCTGCATCACAGATTGAGTTACAGGCTTCCAACTTCAGCATGAATACTGTAAATTCATCATACATTTCGCGAACATTCCTAGTATTTGACTGTCGCGAACTTGATCTTCCAATATCGAGAATTACAATGGTTACAATTACTTCTAAGCCAAGAACGCCTGGGTGCTTGTTGTCTGCTGATAACACAGTGCTTTTCAGGAACGTTTTCGTGAATAACAAGTGTTCGAGAAACTTTGGTGAAACAATTCCTCTTCTTTACTATAAAAACACAACGATTTTGAGGGGCCTTGTTATACTTAGGAACTCCTTTGATATTCTTGGCATCCCTGCTGACTCAGGTCAAAATAATAATTGTCAAGTTTTCGAAACAAACTTCGATATTGATCCTGGACCATATGTGCAAGTCCACACACTCGTTAATTTCTCGTACACATATATGTTTGCTTATTACTCAACAGGAATGTGCGAAGCACAATATTCTGAAACACCAGTTCCCGAAGCTGCGTCACCAACAAAAGATGCCGCGAATTCGGGCGATATTCTGCAGGATAGTAGGAAGATTCTCATAATCACTACATCAATACTTGCGGTTGCAGTTGTTCTTGTCATTATCTGGTTCATTGTTAAGTCCAAGAGACAGAAGACACATCAGAAGTATCTCAACTATGACTTCGAACAGTCTTTCTCATACGAAGACGATTACTCAGAACAGAAGCGACAAGAAAACAAGATCGAGTCTAAAACAGCTTCGAATAATGACCAACTTATACATGCAACTCAATCATCAACTACAGACAAAGCGAATTCGATTGTCAAAGCTGATTCTTATTCTTATGATGATACGAACAACATTCAAATACCACCTGTTCATCATCATAATAAAAGTCAAACTGTTCATTCACAACAAACTGGAACGACAACGAATAATAGCGATGAGTCTGTTTCTATTGATGATAGTGATCCTTATTATTATTCTACTTATTCTCATGGATATACAACTAAAACTGAAAAATCGTAACTTTTTTTATTAATATCAAACAAAAAATTAAAGTTGACTTGCGTAGTTTCGAAGATTTTGGGTCATTTCTTGTATTGGTTCAATATTTACACCTATTTCTTCTAATATATCGTCAATCTGTGCATCATCGTACTCAGTTATAACTGTGACAGCATCAGGACCTAAAGTGCTATTTGCAAAATGAAGAATTCTTGCTAATAAAGATAAATATTTTTCGGGTGATTCAGACATCGACATCACTGATCCAAAAGATGCTATGAATCCCGATTGAACCATACTTAGCACTGCATCAAGCGTTAAATGATCCGATGCTTTGGAAATGGCGCTTAAACAGAAACTTGATGTGTTAAAATCTCCATCTTTCACCATACTCGTTAATGCAGCAAAAACACCTGATGTTTCAAGGAATGTGATGCAATTTGGATTATTTTTGATTATAGCCTTGATCAGCTTTGCAATGCGTATTGTTGTCTGTTTATCGTAAATCGCATTATTGACTAAATTCCAATTTATGTTTGGTGCAAAATTGGAAACAAAACTTGAATCACATTGGAATGCAACATCAAGGAATGCGATTGTTGCATCATTCAGCTTTTCTTCATTTGCAAATAATATCGGTAAAGTTCCATTTTCGATGATGAAATTTGCTAATTCTGGGCATTGAGTGAGAACGCTTGCAAGAGCGTAATACACACCATCTCTTACCTCAGCTAGATGGCAACAAGATCGGCATTGAGACAAAACATAAAGAAAATAATTATGATCGACGTGATTTGATTGAATAATACAAATTGCAGCATGTATATTCATTATCTCACATACTATATTGGGTATATTTATACATGCCTGGAAATACTCAGTCAATATCATAACAGAATTCGAAATACATTCAATTGAAAACCGAGGGCAGCAGAAAGCTCTTTGTATAGATTGCAGTATATAAATCAACGACCACAGATGGTCTTCGTTGGTTGGAAGTGATAACATTGATAATAATTCAAGAACTAATTCATCAGATAACAAATCATATCTAAATTCGGGTGGAATCTTCATAATATGCAATAACAAGTATGAAGTGAGCTTTTTATATGGGTTAAATGGTTCTTTGATGTGTGATATTAAAAAATCGAATATATTTAGTAAAGAAACAATTTTTGTAACTAATTGATAATTGACGTCGCTTTTATTCAATGAATTTATAGTTTCTTGAACGAAATGAATGAATTCTTCCGTGTTTTCATCAACGTCTAAATTTAAAAGTTTGTTGCAACAGAAATTAAAGTAATCGGGAAGAAACTTTTCGTCATTTGTAAACTCTACGTAGACACTGTTGTAATCTAGTTTGTTTTTTGATTTACTTTTGATCTGTCCATCGATTTGCATAAGAAAAATGATCTCAGAACTATTAAAACACTAGAATCTGGTCATTAGAGCATCGAATTATGAAGTAAAAACGCATATATTACCTTTATTATATGAATTTCTATCCGCGAAGGACATACAATGAACATACGAATTGATGCAAACGTGCAAACAAATCCATAAAAAGAAGGTTAAGATATATCAAATACGAATGTGTCTCCGACCTAATATTTGGTAAAACCATGCGTAAAAAAGATCAAAGTATATGAGATTATGAATATATGTATTCATCATATTTTATTTAGATCTTCTGGAAAGCGATGATCTTCTCAGATGAGATCCAGTCCTCCCAGGAGGAGAGCTCGTCCTCAAGACCCTGGACATCAACATCATCTGTAACAACGGCGCCGATCTGGAGAGCGAAAAGGCCGAAGCAGGCTTCCTTGCGCTGGGCAACACCCCAAAGGAGGCCCTCCATCTGGACCTCACGGACCTTCTTTTCGAGCTCGTCGAGGTTGACCTCATCGGAAGCTGGCATAATTTCAAGAACGAGTGTGGACTTACCGACCTTCTCAGCCATTCAAGGAATGTGGCCTTGGTTTCATTTTGAGAGGACCTTGAAATATTTGTGATAGTAGCGGTTTTGCAATCAAAAAGAAAAAATTAAATTTGTTTAAAAATCTTTGGCTATTGGTGCTCTAATGATGGTCTTATCACGTTTTATAAAATTTTACACAGCAAAAATTGTATTTGATTTCTTTTTATTTACGTGACAGAAATAATATACCATCGATCTTTTCCAAAACATGTTTTTTTTTCGATTTTACACATGTTTAAAGTCCTGTATTTGGAATATTTCATGACAGAAATCAATTATATTTACATGTCAAAAAATCTCAATAATCAATGGTCTAAATTTTGGTGCTTTTAGTATAAATTAAATTACATTACAAATTTTCGCTGTCAAAACGAAATAATTTATATGTCAAAGATCCCATTATTAAACTCATTTCATAATGAAGTATTTTAGTTTGATATTATGTGCTTAATCCAAATATTAAACAAAATTGAAAAACCATTTCATTGATTTTACATGTCAAGGAGCCGATTCGGGAAAAAGCTATTTACATGACAGAAAATTATTTTTTCGAGGAGTCTATATTATTTGAAATCTGAATGATCTTCATTGAGCCAATTGTAAATCTACAATATTTCATGGCAGCGATTAATGCATTTTACTTGTCAAACGGCGAAATAATCAATATCGTTTTATCGCAGACAAATTGTTTTATGTGTCAATGTGTCACTTTGTAAAGTGTCAGATTGTCGGATATTGAAAAGTGATATTCGATGTAAAGTGAAAAAAGTCAACAAATTAGTAAAGGGGAAATATCTATTTTAATTTGATGTGACATTAAAAAGGAGATTTCGTGCTTTTTTGCTGCTTTATGCAATTACACCACACCCTGTAGCTACATGCAGCAGCAAAAATGGACGAAAAGCACTTATAAAAAAAAATTATTGTATTGAAATAATTATCGACGCAAACCGATGTTTTTACTTTTTTAGCTGGTGAAGCCTTAGGACCACACAGATTCAAGACACTCACCAGCTAAAGAGGCAAAAAAGGCTTCATCCTCGATTATAATAATAAGAAAAAAAAGCGTGCCATTCGTCCATTTTTGTTGATGTGAACAACCTTATTGTATATAGTGGTCGCACATTACAGCAAAAATGAATGAAAATCACGCTTTTTTATATCGAATTACAATTATATTGAGAACAAAATCATGTTTTTTTTTTTTTTGATTCTTTAGCTAGTGAAAGTCTTAGACACATGGAGTTCTAAGGCTTTACTAACTTAAGAAGCAAAAAACATCGGTTTGCACCGAGATAACATCGATTCTTTAGCAGAGATTGTCTAAGCTTCATGTTCTACTAAGGATTCACTTGCTAAAGAAGCGAAAAATCTCTGTTTGCATCGAAATAATTTTGATGCTTAGCTTTCTTCTTAAACGTATTTTTCTTCCAGCTTTGCTGCTGCGCGCAGCCATGGAGTATGGTGTAGTTGCACACAACAAGAAAAATAGACAAATAGCATGCTTTTTAATTCAAATTTAAATATTCACCCCTCTAATTTCTAATATGACGCATATGCTTTTATTTGGCAAATATCATTTTACTTGACAAAATAATTTTTTAATCGTTTTTTGACTTTTTTTCAATACCAAAAATCTAACAATCTGACACTTTACAGAGTGACTTATTGGAGTTTAATGGAATAAAAACTTTATTGGAATAAAGGTGACTTTATGCGAATAAAGTGAATATGGAATCAGACCCTATTTTGGAATTACCGCCAATTTGGAATAATGACGCTTATTCCATATGCCAAAAATAGGTCGAAAAGTGACAATAATGGAATACCCGAATTATTTGGAATCGCCGAATATTTGGATATGCGCATAATGCTCTCAAAATTTGGAATCAACTTCGATATTGGAATTAGGAATAGTGGATAATAATGGAATCAAAAATACTTTGGAATAACCGTCAGGCAGTTGGAAGCATAATCACTTTATCCTTAATTCCAATTCAAATTGAGATAGCATTATCATCCAGAATTTATGGTAAAAAGGAAAAAGGAAGGACTACCGCGAGTCAAACCAGCAAATCTCTTCATTAAAGCTTGGAGTGTTTTGCAAATTGAGCTATGAGGCGAAGCAATTTTTCTCAATCTATTTCAGGTATTTAATCGCACGCTAAATATTTGGAATCTCCAGATCTTCAAAATAGATGGGCACTTCAAATATAGAGCATATGCAATAACAATGATTAAAAAATCGAAAAGTTAGAAGTGATTTATTCTGATATCTTTTCATTTTAAAGCAAAACTACATTTTCAATCGATAGAATTCATTGGCTTTCGTCATGCATATATCATAGCAGGCATCAATGTATTCTCTCTTCAACAAAAACATGGAATCAAAGTGGAAGAATAATTGACATGTAAACAAGCTCGATGTCAGCTAACAACTTATTAATAAGTTGCTATATAACAGAGACCTTGAGGTCGATTCCTAATTCCATTATTGCACTTTTGATTCCAATTCCGAATTCATTTTGATTCCAAATAATTCGGGTATTCCATTATTGTCACTTTTCGACCTATTTTTGGCATATGGAATAAGCGTCATTATTCCAAATTGGCGGTAATTCCAAAATAGGGTCTGATTCCATATTCACTTTATTCGCATAAAGTCACCTTTATTCCAATAAAGTTTTTATTCCATTAAACTCCATTGACACATAAAACAAAATAATATTTCATTCGCCTGGTCAGTTATTCTTCACAACTTCATGTGGCAGAATTTTTGTTTAATTTACAGGCAAGCTGAGAAGGCTTGATATTATTGCATATTCAATAAATTTGTTTGTTCACAATGTTTTACTACATAGATCAACTTTTTAAAGGAAATAATATTAATAATCTTGCGTATTTTTTTAAGCAAATGTGTGTTTTTCAGCATAAAACGAAACTACATCTAAAATAGAAACGATCTGTCGCTTTAGAATTGCGAAATCATGCATTTATTAGCTCAAAAGATTAAATGTTTCGAACCAAATCAAATTTAAAAAATGTATTTTTCTGAAAATTTTTCAATTGAGAGAAATGATACTAAACAATTATCGGGCTTTTCCCCATTTCCCATATGGGGGTCTTCCCCACGTGGGTCCCCAAATGGGAAAAAATTATATTTTACAATAAAAAGTGTTTTTTTTTGGAAAATGGGGAAACTTTTCACAGTGGGGAATCATACATTCGATTGGGAAATACACCGCAAATTGATGGCTTCAATTTCAAAGAAAACTAAATCCCTTTCTCCGTATCCCCATCTTTTTTCCATTTTTCCTCTCAATTTCCCCAAAAAAATACACAAAATTTAATACCCGCCATGCATTTTTGAGTTGTGGGTACTCAATTTTGTGGAAAAGTGACGCTCTATTTCAATACCGCAAATGGGGATTTTGGGGAATTTGAGAGTCATTTGCCGCAAAAATAGGAATTGCGTAGTTTTATAGCTTGTAATGAAATAAATCAATGCTATTTTTGCTTTTTGATAAGTTCATAATTTTTAGTTCATTTATTTGTGTTTGTCATGTGTCCGGAGGCAAAGCCTCCGGACACGATTTTTTTTTGGTTTCCCAATGGAGGAAACTTGAATAACGTATAAAAAGTGACCCGCAAACCCGATGTTGATACAAAATGCGTATCTCAAGATTGTCCGCAGCTTTTCACCCAAAACTTGGTGTATATATTAGCATTAGTATGTGCATTATATTACCAAAGTTTCGAGTCAAAATAAGAAAAAATACCCCTTTCCACACCTCTTTAAAATCCTGTGAAAAAGGATCTCTGGTTAGTGTAGACTCTAATATCAAACATTTGATTCAAATTTCTCCTCTGAGACTAATGGAGAATTGTCATATTTCTCAACATTGTTTTTAATTGGAAAAATTTTTAATCACAGCTTTATTATTTCACGGATTTAAATCGGTCAAATCATTTAATTATTGTCATATAGGTAAATTTATTCAATATTATAGCCTTTGAGAATATAATACAAATTTTTCCATCGATACAATTGATATTCAGGTTTGTGCCGAAGTAAATGAGGTTTCTGTGAGAGATCATATAATTCAGCAGCTGCTATTTCCTTCATAATCTATCAGATCCATAGATATTTCGATTTTTGTAATTTGTTATAGAATATTACCAAAGTTATATTATAAAAAGTGAAACTATTCTTATGATGATTATCACCATAAGCCACAAAATAGAATAAGAAAATAAAAACCGACAAAATAAATGGAGATTTCTTTATCTTATTATCCAATGCTTCACGCAGCGCCAATCAATAGAAATGGGCTCTGCGCGTTCAAGCTCGCTGGACACAGCACGCAAAAATTCGCATTTATTGGTTCAGATGGAATTTTGAAATATTATCGATTCGATAAAGCCGTTTTAAATCAAAGACATCAGTCCAGTGTGATATCAAATACTAATGAGTGCGTTATTTCCAGTGAAGATGCAGTGATTGTCTCTCATTTAAAGGGAGTTTCGAGATATAATAGGAAAGGAAATCACGTAAAGACAGAAAAAATACCATTCGACAATCATGTCACAGCAATGATCGAGCACGGACCAAAAATTCATGTCGCTTCAGGCACAATGAGTTATACAATTGGAGTTCCTGAATCTTCCATTGTTTATGATTCTCCAATCATTGGATTCGCTGTAGCAAACAATGTGTCATATGCTTGTATTGCTTCAGGATGCATTTATTCATTCGTTCCCGGTCAATCACAGTTACTTCACACTCTTCCATGTTCTTTGACAATGATTTCGTCCATTCATCACACGAAGACTACAGCATATCTCGTTGTTGGATCAGCTGACAAAAAATTAAGGATTTATGACTCATTTGATAAAGAAATATCAACAATCGAACTTCAATCACCTGCAACAGCAATGAGTGAGTTTGATATTGATGGAGATGGTTTTCCAGAGCTATTTGTTGCAATGGAGAATGGAAATGTCTGTTTGATATCTCTCGCTTTGATTGAGTCTCCGAGGGTATTAACTTCGATCTCTGTTGGCTTTTCAGCGACAAACGTTGAAGCAGGGTACATCTACTCATCGAATCTTGTCTCAGCGATCGTTTCATCACAGTCTGGACATCTCGGAATCGTTTCTGCAGAACCGCGTCGTGATCGCTCTCTTTTGACATCAATCGCACCAAACGTCACTGAACAAGAGTTGGAAGCGCTTAGAACCGAAATCAAAGGACTCGAGAATGTCTCAAAACTCAACTCCTATCAGAGATCTATTGCTCCTGTGCAGACAAAAATCGAACTTCGTGGTGATGTTCATACACAGAGCTTTGTTATGATCATTGAGTCTGAGAAACCAATTTCTCGTGTTTCTATTGGAGCAACAATTCAAATAATGGTGAAATCGCGAAACGATTGCCAGACAACTATATTCATGGCGAAGCGCAAAGCTCCAAACAGCTGTGCAGTTATTACACCCGTTGATCAAAATACAACACGCGTCACTTTCGACATCTCTTATGAAACTGGCAGCGGTGGTGATTTGCAAGCATTCGTCAACTACGCAGGAAGTCCTTCAGTTTTCTCGAAGGAGTTCCAGTTAAAGCCTTTTGGTCTTCTCAAGAAGCTTCCTTCAGATCCTCTCGAAGGACTCAAGGATGATTCACTTGCTGCCGTTGAACTTGTTGCTCATGGTGGTGCTTCAGCTGTTTTCCATTCTATTGTCGCTAACACATTCCCTTCAAGTCCAGAAGAAGATGTTGTCTCTTCTTTCTCGTCGGGTGTTGTTTGTGCACCACTCTCAGTTATCTTAAGTGGCGACAAGTTGACAGTCCGCAGCTTGTTCTTGCCTCTCGTCATACAGATAAGATCATACTTATTGGGCGCAATGAATGAACAGAAGCAATCTGTGACATTCGAAACGCACTTAGGAAAGAGTTGTGTTGACGCATTCTTCGCTGCCATTGAGCAGAGATTCTTTGAAGTTAACAGAGCAGCATCAGACCACATGAAGCTTGCCGCTCTCAAGGAAGTCAGGAATGCAACTGTTGCTTCAAACTCTATCGCAGCAAACGAAGAGACTGCAAGATTGATGGCTGAAGCACAGGAAATCGAAAAAAGATATGAAGAATGTTCTGCTGAATATTTCTCATACATGGATGTAATTCATCAGTTTTACGTCGAGATGTGGAAGATTGATAACATCAGCGCTTCAAACAGCATCAGTGAGTTAGACAGCGTTATCAAAGATGCAATTGATGAAAATTCAATGAAATCATTGATAAACTTCATGAAGACATGTCCGCCACAAGGAAAAGCTTAAGGAAATCATCCTTTTTATTGATAAATGTTTGTTATTATTAATAAATTCAAATTATTTTTGAAAATCACAAATCCATTAAGATTTCAGATACATATAGAGCATAACTAATATTTACTCGTTAATATGAACAAACAACAAACTTTTCATCGATATAATAAAAATATCAAAATGAAAAGTACCTTATACAGCGTCAACAGTACTAAAATTAACGTGTTATAGCAATTAATAAACTTCAAGTCGCGTTTTTTGATATAAAATAATGAAAGCAACAAAACCGACAAAAACCGCCATGTCACCACCAAGGACGCACCACAGGCATTGCTAATTCACGACAATGCAGTACCATAATACAATAATAAAGGCAATAGATGAAACAAACGAGATAAGTAAGCAGAATATCAACGAATCAACGGAAAATATTTCGCAGACATTCTCATGTGAAAACGTTAAATCATTTATTTTTGTGATATATGTCATTGCAAAAATGCAAGATAACGCTGCAGGTATTATAGTGAATATTGGCCACCAAACATATGTTGCAGCACATCCAGCAATGTAAAGAGTCAAAGCAATAGATCCAAAAACTCCAATTACAATATATGGAGCCGCTTGAATCATTCCCTTATGTTTTATGAACTGAAAACATGAATGAAAGATAATATTCCAATAATATATTGTATTGTCACCAATTATTTTGGAATTTGTTGGCAATAATTATTCAAAATTTTAATACTTCATCATAATGAGTCATACTATAGCTCATTGACATATATAACACGTGCATGATGCATTATGAATAGATAGTTTAGATGGAACAAAAATAACGGATTTGAAATTAATAAAATTATGGTGTAAAAGGCTTTGCTTCAAAAAATGCTTTCATCTTCTTGAACCTATCCATGTGGATCATGGCAACACTCTCTGATTCAGGTATTCCGTATGCTGCTCTAAATTCAGGACTTGCGCAAACGCACATTCCCGCAGATCGGAATAATGTGTGAAAAGTATCAGCAGAGTTAGGTGGATGGTCACAGAATCCTCCCCATTCTCTTTGAGACACATGCAGCAGGAACTCCATCATTGCATTTTCATCCCAGAAAGGACCGATGTTGAGATAGTTGGAAATAGTTCGTGCAGGTGATCCAAGCCACCACGAATAACAAGTATCAACGAGCTTATTCGTTCTTCCATTGAATCCTCCAGAGAAAGGATCCTGGCTGTCAGCAATATACCTTATAACTTTGTTGAGATTGACAACATTCATTCTGTTGAGAATGTGAAGAATGCCAATTGCACAATATGTATATCCTCCATGTGCTTCACAGTCAGGAACATGAGAAAATCCGCCTTCATAGGTCTGGCACTTAACAACGAAGTCAACTAAGTTCGCTGTCAACTCAGGAGTAATAATATTATACATCCATGCAACAAACAATGCGGAAAAAGTTGTGCGAATGTCAGATTCTCCTCCTGGAGATTGAGAAAATGATCCTTCTGGTTTCTTGCATTGCATTATGTAGTTGTAGAATGCGCGCTGATCGACCATATTGTAGGCTTCCTCAGATTGCAGGAGTCCAAGAAAGTTTGAGCATTCATATAAAGGAATCATCGATGGTAGTCATTGATGAGCCCTAACCATCCACAGTGAGTGTTTATGTGATTTCATAAGTTCTATTGCATTTTTCTCAAAATTTTCGTAATTTATTTGATTATCGAATTTCATTGTGAACATTGGCATTAAAACATGGAATGCCGTCCACACATCATATATCCCATCACTCATAGTGTGTATAGATGCGTTCATTCGAGAAATTAACCAAGTTTTGAATTCATTAACTTTTAATTCTGTATTTTCTCGAAGATTTTTTGTAATTTCATTCTCTAACAATTCTATATCATGTGAGGACCATGTTTCATGGTTATCATCGTTGAATTTTTGCTTAAAAAGAACGACTTTGGATGCCATGAATAAATATGCCATGTAAATTTAACTTTACCACCAATTTTTCGGATTTGTGTCACCCCTCAATATATTTTATAAACCTTTAAATTTAATTTGTTTTTTTAAATGGAGGTCGAAGATTTAAGGACAAGAGTTGAAATGCTTGAAGAAAGAGGCAAAACTCTGATGGTTAGAGAGAGGGACCTCGCAAAAAGATTCAAAGAACTTTCATCTAAATTTACAGAAATTTATTCTTCAAATGAAATCATTGAACTACTCCAAAAGTACCAGGAACTTAACAAAAAGGTTTTGCTGTTGCATAATATGAATGATCATAGATATAATGCAAATGATAAAACAAAAGAATATAAAGAAATCGTTAAACAGCCAGATTCTGATGCCACAATACACATCAATCCTCTGGAAATATAATACAATACGCTATATAGAATTTGTTGAATAAAATATCCTTGTACAATATAATTACCTAAACAAATTTAGATTTATTAACAAAACTTATGGATGTGTGCATTGGGCACTTTTTTGATGCGCGCGGATTTTGCTGATTTACAGATCGCGCAAAGCTCCTCGAAAACCCCCCAAATATTCATTCATTACCCTGCAATATTTAGCCTCCCACCTGATTAAATTTTATAAACCCTAACTATTATCGTCCCCCATTTTTCTACCAATGCCCCTTTTTTATCTACTAAAACCATCCCCTTTATATTGATTTATACCCCTTTTTAGTCAATAATCTCCCTCATTTTTTTGTTCTGGCCCTTTATTTTTCTTAAAAAGTGACAGAACGAGCTGATCATGCACATTCATCATAAACCTCTCAAAATTGAATTGCGCATGCGCTGCGCCGATCATGAGCAAATTCGCTCAACACGCTCTATGATAGCGGTATTGCAAATAACTCATATAAAGGAATGGAAACAAAAAAGGGCATATTTAACTTTTGAGATAGTTTTGATTTTCTTATATTGTATATATGATGAAAGAATTGTAATATACACATCTAGGCAATATGAATGGCAGTTAATTTTTAGTTTGAAACACATGATTAAAATTATCATAGGAAAAATTTGAAATTGTGAGGAATAAATGGACGGATTCAACTACAAGTAGATAGTATAGTACGAAGGACTAACTACCAAATGAAGAAAACTACAAGTATCTTGTGATGACTTTGCGTGCTCTGTTTACCAGCTGATATTAGAGTACATTACTCACACGGATGCTGCCAGTCAGGTTTTGCTTTTCATAGAAATTATAAATACGTCATGTAAACAGACTTCATTTTTTGGAATGTCAAATAATATGAAGCAAGTGAGAATGTCAATGAAACCAGCGCTTCCTTCACTGAGGCCTGTTTCTCCTGCGACAATATCCGACACTCCACGTGGCATCAAGCCGCCATCGAAATTGGGCGCTCCTACACGTTATACAACAGATTTCCAAGTAAATCGTTCATTATTTAGTCACTCACCACGACAAAAAAAGATGTTTTTGCCAAAGGCTGAAGGGGAAAAACCAAAAGAACAGCAAGAAGAGCTTCCTGAACAAAAACCGTCTGATATCATATTAATTGAAGACTTAGTACCAAGAATTCCTGATTATACGTATCAGGATATGGATATAGAAACTGCTGATCCATATAGTATCTCTCCAGTTTTGGACAGAATTCTTTGTATTACAATATCATGGAAACCAGATGAGGTAAAGCAATATATACAGTACCCAATCATTTCTGAACTCGAAAGTAAGCTTTTCGCGTTAATAGATATCAATGATTTCCTTCTGAGAACAATTATTTGTAAAATTATTTTGTGTTTGGCTCTAGATTCGTCCTCATCATTGCTTCTTCCTGTTTCAAGGATCTTCTACAAACTCAGCAATGACAGTATGAACGATTTATACTTTTTAGAAGAAAACATTGATCAAATTCTCATTCAATTAATTATGAATTCTCCTATTGAATCAAAGGTTTTTGCTGCCGGCGCACTTAAAAATATTGCCAGCTACAAAGGAATTGCAGATCGTCTTGCCGAATCTAAGGTTTTCGATATATTTAATGAAATTATGGATGAACCAGAAGCTGATGATACACTGAAAGTTCAGATGATATCAGCAATCAAGAACGCCTGCAAGTCAAAATTATTCCAGTATAAGTTGCTCAAAACAACAATTTTATCGAGGACTGCGGGAGATCCTATAATGTTCAACGAAGTGTTAAGAATATGTGCAATTCTTCCTGATGTTCCAATTGACCAGCGCACAAAGATTATGTCTTACATACCAAAGAAGCAGTTTGATGATGAAAACCTTATATCATTAGTAACAAAAAGTATTCTCACTCTATCAAAAGAACTTGAAACAACAGTAGAATGTGCAAATGCAATCCTTTACTTACTTCCTATAACCAAAGAGTATCCCGAATACCAGCTTGCTTTGCTCCAAATTGGTGCGAAATCCGCACAAGCAGATGTTTGCATAACAATCTTTGAAAGCAACAAAGTAATTCTGGATATACTGAAAGGTGAAGAGAGAGATATCGAGCTTGGCATTGCTGCCTTTCAGATCGTCAAACTTTACAAAGATCCGTCCCTTGCACAAATTATTGAAGATTACACCAATGCTTTTAACTTCTAATTTCGTTTCTTTTTGTTTTTACACTATAAATTCATTGTATGTACATATTAATTATCAATAATTTCACTTTTTACAACCAGAAAAGGCAATTTAATCAAAAATCATATCAAGTCTGAATTTTGACAGTGTGTTACAAAATAATTTTTTTTTCTGGAAAAATTTCATCGATGATTCTCGAATTCATCACAATACAAATCTTTAGGCTTTTAATATGATGTCAATAAGTGGACTTCATACAGTATGTTTGTGTCAAAATAGCTCAGAAATGCCAAGCCAAATGTCACAATTCTCAAAATTACGTTTAATTCTCAATGAAATACTAATTAATGGCTGTGACACTCCCTTTCCCAGATTCAATTTGCTTGTAAATTTAATAGTAGACATAGGGGGTAGTGTAGATGCTTAGACATAAATATCTAAGCTCTACTAACCTAAATTATAGAGTTCAAAATTATATTAGCTTATTATTATTTTCCCTTCTAAATCGATAAGTTTTGAATTGAAAATAATCGTATGTAATCAACAGAGTTACTGTGAGCTTTAGGATAGCTCAAAAAATACAGAATCACGCAATTTTGCTTTATTTTAACAGAAACATCTATAATTCAATATATTTTATCCTTCTGCATGCACAACAGGGCGATAGAGAATGGAATATAGTTGTTTATAGTTATTTTTCATTAGTTTGATAATATTAAATAGAGTTCTGATACTTTTGATAGGCGATGAAAAATATACAGTGTGTATGCATGAATTCTACTTATGCTTATTAATCTATGCTGTCAATATTGAAATAATCAGTATTAAAAAATTAATAAAAAAGACTAATTTTTCTATAATTAGACGGCAAATGTGCATTATAATATGTGCATGTGTTAAAAATACAATTTTTGATTTTTTGACATTTTGAAGCAATCACTTTACATTGTCAAAATTATATATCACAAGCATTTTTGCTATTTACGCTGTTTCTAATAAGTTTCTCTGTGCAGGAAGGATGCACACGTATGCAAATAATTTATACTAAGTAGCATCAAAATTTAAGCGAATATTTTTAATATTTTCTCATTCACCTCCATATACACGTTTGATGCTCAACGCAGCATGGGAAAGCAAATACCCAAGTACATATGTTATGAAATAAAAGACTTGAGAAAATAAATTTTTATTTTTCTGAATTTGAGGCTTGTGGAAGCGCACAAATGATACACTCTCATATGAATAGTATAGTGTCACTTTTAATCCGACATAGCATATGATTTTTTTTTGATGAATCTAATTATATGTTATAATTAGCTATCTATGATAAATAAATGCTCTACACACGCTATAATTTAGTGCTTCATGTCAAACAATCCCCAATCACTCTTCTGAATATAAGATATTAAATATTTTTCATAAAATATTATAATAAACCATCAAAAACTGTGTGCATGTAATAAAGTATCTTTAAACAGCATGTTGACATCTTAAATACACACAATTTCATGGATTAATCAATCACAATAATTCTAGCATCGGGAGAATGTACATTAGCACAAATATTTATACAAAGGTAACAACAATATATAACTTGATGCACATGTATATACCAGTACTATAGTATATGAGTATAATAACTGATATGCTGTTTATGATCTTTTTGATGTGATGCACTCCAAATAACACATTGGTATTCAGACACTTTTGAGATATTAATTTAGAGTGTATATCGACAATGCAGCAATAACAATGATAAACAACTAGATGACACATCTTACTAACATCAATATATTCTATACTCACCAAATATTAGTTAATATCACACATTTTCTGTTATAGGCAATTTTGAAATCATTAGCTTGAAGGCTTATATAGTGTTATTGATTTGAATTCATATAACACATACTTCATATATTCTATATTCAATGTGTTAATGTTAATACCGCATTTTAACACTGAGATCTAAAATCTGTTGAGAGGGAAATTCGGGAATATTACAATACACACTTCACAGTTATATACACCGTTGTTTCACTATCATAGTCTAACAATTATATTTCCTGATTTATATATTTTTTGTTTAATAATATCTCGAGATTGGCGATGAAATTTTATAATCGCTTCAAACTCTCAGAGATCATGAAAAAACATATTGCCCATCTGCATGTATTACCATAAGGCCAGATGTTGATTATTGGCCGAGATAAGGCCAAAAATACAAACTATACCAAAAATTTTCGGTATAGTTTGTTTTCTCCTCTCACTATTAACTTCAATATAGTCTTGATTATGAATTTCTAACTGATTCAATACATATGTGTATCTAGCAGTTAAAAGAATTTTTATGTGCGTTTAGCTGTTACACAATAGGACATAAAGATAATCTGAACTTTTTCCATCCGATGGATAACCTTAAAGAGTGAGAAGGTCTTTGTCCAAAGAGTTCTTGGAAGTTAAATATAAGTGATCACAATATGGAAGGAACAGTACCAGTTTGCTATTAACCTTGCGCTATTTTCGATATATTCTGAAATGTTTAGGAAAACCGCTATTTTTTCCTCTCTATGGGGCGACCCAAGATACTTTCGTTAAAAATGCACAAAAATAGGCCCAATAACATGAAAAACGATATCATTAAAGTTCTCCTATTGAAAGATCATTTTAGAAATCTTTGATGATGATTTTGACAATTTCCCGGTTTACGTGTCAAAAAGGTCAAAAATGAAAGCAAATTTGATTTTGAGTTAACTTTTGGATATTATATGCGATGTGAACATTATTATTAATGTAAAAACGAATTTTCAAAAATTATAAAAACGGTTTTCAATATAACGTATTAAAAATATGAGCAGTGAAATCGATGGCATCTTGAAGAATCTCAGCACGATTCCGGGCATCATCGGTTGGATAGTTCTCAAAATGAACGGCCTCCCATATAAAACATCTCTCAGAGAAGCTGAATCTGTACATTATGCAGGATTAGTCGGCGAATTTGTTAAAAAAGCTAAGGCTTCTCTCGAAAATAGCTTACTTCCGGGTAGTATCAGTCAAATAAGAATCAGATCACATAAAAACGAAATAATCATCGTTCCAGATAATGATTTCATCCTTGTTGCTGTTCAGGATGCCGCTGTACTTGCTTAATGATTTTAATAAATATCAGAAATTATTTGCTACCTTCATTTTTTTGGGCGTGAAGCTCAATACAATTTATATCTGCAACACATTTATAGAATGAGATTTTAACCTCTTAACTAATATTTTTATTTCAAATACAGTATTTTTGCCATATAATTATTTTCTTACTTTCACTATATTATTGATATTTTTAAACAAACTTGTTATAGTATTAAAACAACATGGAATATGATATGATTTGTGATGTATTTAATGGGGTTGTAAATATAACATAAAAACAAAAAATAATGTATTATTTTATAAAAAAAACAAACAATTTATTTTCTTCTAACAGGTTTGTTCTCAGAATACTCTGAGAAAAAGACTTTTCCATATTTATCTGAGAAGTCAGCTGCTAAATCTCTATTATCAAAATTCTTATATATCGGTGTAAGATCAAGTTCAACGAATATAGCCGCATTTCCTATCTGCTCTTTGATTTTTTCATTGAAGCAGTTAACTAAACTTATCGAATTCGTTGAAATTGGCAAAACTTTGTGCACGTATATCTTCTTTTCTGGGAATTTGTACTGTATTTCATCTACTGTTGATGCGCATATCTCAGCGAACTCTATCAACTGTCCCACGACAGAGTCAGCATCGCCTTCTTGCAGCATTCTTGGAATTTCGCGTTCGATGTCGACAGTGCCAATGAACAACATGATAACATCGAATGGTTGGATATTCTTAAGAACATATGTGAACATATCCTTCTGTTGTGTCTGCGTTCTCAAAGAGAGCCAAGAGAGGTTGTGAATGTTGTGAGAATAACATGTTCCATATGGTTTCATGATCCTATAATTAACATGAATCGAATATTCATCACCAATAACGAAAACGCTTGGCGTGAAACGAGGGGAGAAGTTCACCCTCATTGAGCACCTCATGGCCATTAAGAACATATTCCATTCAGGATAATCTTTCAAGAAGTGATCGCCAACATCGACAATATTTTTAACAGCATCATAAACTGCTGAAAAAGCGCCAAGAAATCCTTCTTCGTATATAGCAAGAGCTCCAACAAGTGATATCCTGATCGTATATATCTCAACTTCATTGAGTTTTGTATAATCAAATGGCTTTTTGGTGAGAGCCATAAATCTATCGTCAACAACAGGAAATGAACAAATTAATCCGAGAGCACCATGAATCAAACATACATGCAGTGAATCATCAACTCTGTTATTGATATCTAATAGCCAATGATCAACAATTGGAATTAATATATCGAATCTTCCGTATTGATAAAGAATCCATACAACTTCATAACAGCTTTTATGCGATAGATCGCTTACCGTAATGCATTTTGTCAAAACATCACAGAAAATGTCAAATGCATTGGACTTTGCAATTATTGAAAGAATTGCAACAACTCCATTTGATTTAATGTTTGCCTCTCGAATTTTGTTGACAATCTTTGATGATATATCGGGAATTTCTTTTGCAATTTTAGAAATTAAGATAAATAACTCAGGATCTTGCAACAAGCACTCTATTCCTATGTTGTAGTTCCTCTTTATGATCTCTATGAGCAAGTCGCCCTTTTTCTCTGCAGGAAAAAGCGATTCTAGCTCGCTGATCAATCTATCAAAAGAAACGAGAGCAAAAGGATTTACGGATTTATATTGCGTGTCAGTTTTGTATCTCTTCGCTAGGTTGTTGTCGAAGAACAGTTTAATCGCTCCTCTGCTTGGTGGAAGGCTCGTTAATCGAAATGTTGAAAGTGATTGGACGAAATTGTGGTTCTTGAGCAGTAATTCGGCAGTTTTATGCAGAGATATCTGTAAATCTTCTGGAATATTATGACAAATATCGTATTCTTCCTCTTCTTCGAAATCTGAATTTGTATTTTTGAATCTTAACAATAGTTCTTGATGTTGATCCCCGTATTGTCTTTCTAAGTTTGTTTCCATGTCAACAATTTCATCGTTCTGATCAATAATGAACACATTGAATTCTTCAATCGCATAATCTGTTTTTCGGTCTGTATTATATCTTTCTAGCGCCGACTGAACAATTTTTGACACTGTCGTCTTGCTTATGTTCTGTGATTTATAGCAAATGCACCAAGGAGGGTCTGTTTCGAAGTGAACAAACACCTCCTCCCACATTTTTAATTCACCCCTATTTTAATATCAAAGACCCTTAATATTATAACATCCCCATAAATAAAATTTATTACCCTTATTAATTTTATGCGGCAAATCATTGTTTACGGGTCATATTTAATGGAGAATTGAAAAGAATCTTCGAGTTTGTTAGCAAAAAGTGAAACCATTGTAATGGATATTTGATTTATACCAAAAAAAAATCCAATTTTTAATTTTAGATTCTCCCTGTTTTACTTAAGGTTAATTTATATTTTTTTATTCCATTTATGTTTGATGCAAAACCAGTCGTAAACTTCCTCTACAAGCAGATTAAATCTCGCGAGACAATAATCACGCATATGCAGTCTATCGCTCTTTGGCAGAGACCGATAATATCAGCAGTGACTTTACTTGTCATTGAAATTTTATTTGCAATTGTTTATTTTATCAAAGTTCGTCAAATTACAATCGTAGCATCCACAGTTGCAATAATAGCAATAATAAACGTCGCACAGCAAGCTTTTCCAGAGTTATTTAATAAAATTTTCTCCTTCCAAATCCCGACACAGAAGGAAAATGCACCAAATAGAATACGCTCGTCATCTGAGCTCGCTGCTTACTTTACGACAATTTTTTCCTTCTTTTTCGATATCAACAATTTCATCTTTCCAACACCAGAGACAACCAATATAATCCGCCTCTCAATCAGTGCATTTTGCTTGCTTGTCGTTATCATTGCATTCTATATTCTTGGTGACTTTTGGATTAATTATCTCATTGTTCATCTTTTATTCATTCTTCCAGGCGCCCTCTTGCATCCACACGTTTACGTTGTTCTTTTTGGTAACGAGGAAGCTGATGAAACAGGAATTCCACAAGTTCCTCCATCAATCAAACTTCCACCAAGTGGATATCAGATACCACCATCAACAATGGATGGAGATGCAGTTCCAGTCACCAGTGACTCCACTCTTACTGAAGTTCCTCCTCCAACATATCCGGAATCAGAAGCTGAAGAAAAGCCAGCCGAAGTCGAAGGAAAGATTGAGTAATAGAAATCTTTTTTTTATTTATTATTTTCCACTAAAAAGCTATGATTTTGTTTTATTTTTATCTTATTTCTCTAAAAAATTAAAAGTCGCATAAATTTGATAAAGATCTGATACAAGACAGGAGATACATAGCGTTTACTCTACAATTTGTAAATTTAATCCTTCTTTTCCTTGAGCTTGTTTGGTAATTTGGCAAGCGTGTCGATGTAGATGACTGTGAAGAAGCGGATTATTGGGATGAATGGAGCAAAGAAAAGATCTGCAAATATATTATTTGATGGATTGATACCATATGAGCAGTTGATGATGAAGAAGGTAAGGATCTCTGTGTAGATGAAGTAGTCATTGCGGTTAATTCCCCAGAAGACATACTTGGAAATATCCTCTGGCTGGAAGAGATGTGCAGTACCCTCGATTGCTGTGCATGCTGTTGGCTTGCATCTGTTCTCAACGGCAAATCCTGGGCTGTCCATGGATGAAAGAATTCCCATGTGAACGTGAATATTCTTTCCAGCAAACTCATTTCTGATTGTATCAGCAAATCCCTTGAGAGCGTACTTAGCTGGGCCATAGGCTGTGTATCCTGAGAATGTCAGAACACTGCAAATTGATCCACTGAAAGTAACGTGTGCGTCTTTGTTGAACAATGGGTATGCAAGTCTTGTCGCGAGGATGGCGCCAACAGCGTTGACTTCGACTTGGTTCTTGAACTCTTGGATTGGAAGGTCATCGAACTCGCCTGGACGAGCGTAGCCAGCGTTAGCGAACAAATAGTCAATCTTAAGGCCGAGGTCCTTGATCTGATCGAAGGCCTTAGTGAGTGATTCAATATTTGTAACGTCAGCAGAGATTAAATGAATCGTTTGACCCTCTTTCGTTGGAATCTTCTTGGCAGCAGCTTCGAGCTGATCCATCTTTCTGGCAATGAGTGTGACATGTGAAGCGCCATTGTTGAAAGAGTCCTTGGCGAGCGCAATTCCGAGACCGGAAGAGCCGCCGGTGATAACGACGTGCTTGCCTGTCATGTTTGGCATCCTCCTCATCAGGTGGCGGTAGGCGAGAACTATTAGAGCGAGAACTCCTATAGTCGCGTATAGGCCAAGGAAAAACAACATTTCTGAAACTGATCGCTAAAAGTGCCAAAATTTATGACATTTAACAGTTTACATGGCATTTTTCTATAATTATTTGAGATTATCGGTGTATATTGTATTTTTGATTAATATGTGTAATAAAGTTTGTCATGTAAACTTATTTCTGACAGCCAAGTTCTTTCAACTATTAACCTTTTTCAACTCTTTATTAATCATTCTTTTATTTGATAATCAGTTAGAACATCAATACAAACGCACTTTTTATCGTATAATATAGGCGAAAAATAATAAAATGGTTCAAAAAAATTCTAAACCCGGATTTATGGGCATCATTTGTGTGTTCACCATAACACCATTGTGCAGCGGAATTAATGTATACTTGTTACCTCCACTCTTCTGCTTTTTTAAATATATATTATATATATCAATGTGATAAGTTCTGAGATATCAAAGTATACGTAAATAGAAACACTAAAACTAATGACACAACATCAAAGTCATATTTTTCGAGAATTGATATTTTCAAAAACATTTAACACTTGATGACTCTTAGAATCATACGCTAATGATACATTTAGAAAATATAAACAAGTCATTGCAGTATTCTGATTCATATATCAGAAAAAACATTTTTTTGGTAAATTAATATTAACAGTAAAGTGATAAACACACACATACTACATATTTGTGTGATATGATTTTGGTCTAGTACAAGAGATGAAATTACAGTTAATAAAAACATGGTTGAATATCATGAAAGAAATATATGAATATGATTTTGAGAGTTAGAAATTAAGTATTATGTCATAAGTCAAATGCGGATAAATAGCAAAATATATGTGTTACCTTTAGAAGTGATCAAAATGGATTGGAAAAATATTGATTATTTCACACTATTACTGCAGCAGCAGCACTGAGTGAAGGAGAACACCATACACAAAGGGTTATTTCATACCTCAACATTTTTCTTGTGAAAGCAATAGAAAATGTCACTTTTCAAAATACAATAAAATGGAGAAAGGGCAAGCTTCTAATGCTGCTACACCGACGTCAGGTATTGATGCAATCTTCTCTTCGATCCAGTCGACGCTGTTAACAATTGCTAAGCCAATTGTCCAACAATCGAAAACTTACATCACAAAAGACAACACACTCCATTCAGATCTCCTTAGATCATTGAAATCATACGTAATATACAACACACAACTCGAGCAAGGATTCAACAAGATCGCACTCCTCGCAGAAGCGAATCCGAAGCAAAGTTTTTCTGAAATTCGTACTTTCTTTGCTCCAATTTCATTAAGTTTGACGGAGCCTGTGAGTAAAACACCACTGCCCACATCACATTGGATCCAAAGGATCGGTGAAAAAAGTACATCGAATTTACCTTATCGTATCGTTCTTTTCTATCTTTCGGAGCGTTATCTTATAGACATTGCCTGCAAGTTAGCAAATAATGTACCAAGTGAAAAAATTACGTTTCTTTTGACAGAATATATCGAAAATGTTGTTCAACAGATTAATGATTTTACACATTTTCTCACTTACACATTGATGGTTGAGTGCTTTGAGAAACTATTTTACATTCTTTCACTGAAAATTCCAGAAAAAACATGGCAATTCGTTCTCAAGGTTCTTCAAGATAGAAATCTTTCATCTTCTTCTCATCTCTTTCTTTATAAGATGATGAGATCCTTCACATTCAAAAATACAAAGGTTGATTACACAGAATCTCGCGAATCATTAAGTGCTTTGAATAACGCTTTAGTTGCTTTTGCTACACCACAGCCAATAGTTGATTCATCAATCGCATCAGCACTTTTCTTCTCATCTTTGACGGCAGACGCTTTATCACAACAAGGAAATCAACGCCCAATTCATTTAATTCAAATTCTTTTCAGCTCTGCTACAACTAACCAACAGAATCTCGTTACATTCCCAATTGTGTGCACGTTATTCGCGCTCTCAGAGGATGGACGTTCTGTTGTGAATTTAGGCCAAATTATGTCTACAGCGAGGAGAATTGCGAGATCAACAACCAACGCACAACAACTTATTTTGTTTGGTCTCAATCGTATTCTCTGCGGAAAAAACTTCCAGCCACATTGCATTGAATTTACTAATAACGATTACTTGCAGTGGCAAGCTGATCCACACGATGTTGGAAAGCTCACCGATTTCTTCTCAATGATATCATCATTCCAGAGCTTCGAAAATACAATGTCCGAGTTAGCACAATATATTACAATGATTGCCGTCAATGGCATGCAGAGCTTCACAGATGGCTACATTCAAGACCTTGGAACACCAAACTTCATGAAACTCAATGGCATCGCAGTGTTCCAAGTTGGAAGAGCTTTAATTCCAACAGGAAACGAGACACTTCTTAAGTGCTACACAGACTTGTGCTCGAGATTCATTGAGCAGTTCAGCTCCGAGGAAAAGGCAACATCTATATGCGGAATTCCAACAGCAATGTGCTCAGACTTAGACTTGTTTGAAACATCAACACCAGTCATTCCACAATCTGTTACACAGCACAGAATGTCTTCTGATATTGCAAAGCTCCAAAAGGCCGTTTCTCCAGAAAACAAGAAACCGTTTTCTTATGATCCAAAGATCGAACTCAAGATGAACATGGATGCTGCTAAAGTTGATTCTCCACTCGCCAGATGCATTGCTTTAGTTCCACTCTTGGCATTTAACGAGGAATTAACAATATTCGTCGTTTCCCGCATTTTCGATCCTACACCATTCATCGCCAGCCTTGCAGCTCGTTGCTTGATGGTATTAGTTAATAAGTTCCAGGACAAAGCAATACATATCATTTCATTGATCATGGCGCAAGTACCACAGAACTTGGAGCAGATTTATATCTCACTCATCACTATCAGAATGATTGTCAACATCATCAAGGACACCAACTACATTGAAGAGGCCACGGAAACAATTTCGCCAATGATCATTTATGCATTAAGTTGTCCAGCTTATGAAGTTCGTGCAGCTGTGTTTGAGATCATCGAAATGACTCCTCTCAACCATTTCTTCGAACAAAACGAGAAACTTTTGACGCAAAAGACACTCGAAAAGATCGCTTCTGTTTTCGTTAGTGACTGCGATCCAGGTGTCCTTAGGCAGCTTTCGTTCCAGTCATTCAAGGAGTATGCTCATGCTCACTACGAAATATTGTATCATATTTACTTGAGCATTGTCTTTACGATCTTATCGCGTTGCGAAGAATACAAATACTTCGCTAACTGTCATCAAAGTGTTACAAACATCCTCAACAACAACGTTGCAAACTACGACAAGCACAGATTCTCAACTCTCTATGCGATCAACTTGGCTACTTTCTTGGTTGCAACAACAGATAGCTCTGAAGCAAATGACAAGCAATTGCTCCAAATCATCTCTAAGATTATTGTTATGATCAATGATCAGATCAAGAAAGACCCATTCTCTGTTGTCTTATATTCATTCGCAGCATCAGTCCACAAGTCTCATACAATGCTGATGCTCAAGCTCTTAACAGGACCAAACGAGTTATACTTGAGAGCATTCGCTTTTGTTGCCCACATCAATGTCCAGAACAACTCTTTCATTGGTGATCCAGCTCAGTTAGAAGAAATACTGAAGTTGATGAATAACGTTGTCCAATACTGCGAAACGACAAAAGTTGTTTCTACAGTCTCTCTTGCTCCAGTTGGTGAACTTTCTGAGTTGATGTCGGAATGCTTAACATCTCTTATGCATGTCATTGAGATCATCTGCCATCAATTCAAGGATTGCAATGCTTCGCCAATCGCTGGTCCATTCCTTCACCGCCCATTCATCCAGAAATCACTTAACAGATCCAGCTGGTTCTACTTCATGTTCAACTTAGCAACACCGGGTCAGAAGATGCCGGATAAATTAATTTCTGCATCCAAGAGCGCCTTTGCTGCCTTCTGCTCAGTTAACACAATTCCAGATGATTTGTTTGAACATCTCATCAATCACGTCCTTCAGATTGCACCACAAAATATTCTTGCTTGTTCATACATTCTTTCGCACTCGTTCTCATTCTTCCTTGGACACTTTATCAACAAGTCATTCTCTGAGCCACACTTCTTCTCATGTATTGCAATGCAGTTCCCACAGCCGCAGACAATCGAAGCAGATTCTATTGCCTTGGCTGCTGCTGCAAGGAAGCAGTTATCATCAGCTGAACAAGAGTTCTCCGATGCTGTTTTCTCACACATCGGTGACTTATTGGCTTTGTGCTTGTTCTTCTTGTCTGGTGAGAAGCAAGGCTACGAAGAGGATGCACAGAAGGTTTTGTACCACATCATTCTTTCTGGCTCCCTTCTCATCGATTCTCCATTCTTCGCTGAAGCTCTTGACTTCATCCACGAGAAATCATATGTTGGACTTACAAAATTGTCTGGAATTTTGTCGAACGCCTTCGAGATGTGCATCGAGCAGTTCATTGCTCAAGCTTTGTCCATCTTGAACGACCAATTCTTCACGACATTTGCTAACATCATTCTCCCATGGTTCAAGCACGTCCAGCTCATCTCTGATGCAACAACAATTGTTTCTGTTACACAGCCGGCTTTCCAGAGATTCACCGCCTTATCATTCATGCAAGTCTTCACACGCGTCATCTGTTTGAGCCCACTTCAGCCATCTGCAATTTCCATGATTGACTATGTCACGTCAACACCAGAATCTGCTGAATTTGCATTCATCTTCTGCTTCCAGGGTTACACGGAGTTCAAGGAGCAGTGCAAGACTCTTCTCATTCACTTGTGCAAGGCCAGGAAGGACATCGCAATGAATGTTTTGAGCTATTTGCAGTTCAGATATTGGTTCTACTCTGTCATCCAATTAAGAACATTCGATAGATTCTTCGATTTCGATAAGTTCCTTAATGAGATGAAGAGTGGCAAGGATCGACAGCAGACAACAGCATCAGCAGACCAGAACGTTGCTGAAGAGAACACAATGTTTGCTCTTGAAGTTTGCATGGAGTTGGTTGATCTTTATGAGGAATTCAAGCCAACAATTTGCTCATTCTGCATCGCTCATAAGCGCACAGAGTTAACTGCTCTCGCTTTCAGACGTATTACTGGTGTCGAAGCACCAAACTCTGATGATATTAGAGCAGTCCTTGGTGAAGGCATTTCTGAGTTCTTCAGAGAGTGCTTCCTTTGGTGCACAACATGCGGTGACACAGAAACAGCAGTCGCAGCTTCAAAGTCTGCTATCGACACAGTCACAGAGCCAACGCAGGATATGCTTCAGCACGTTTTGAAGACAATTCGCGTCACAGTTCAGGCGCTCAGAGAGAACTCAGTTCCATCAACAGAGAAGCGCCAGAAGAAGCACCTTGCCAAGCTTCTTCAGGGCGACGAGGAAGTCAACCTCAAGATCTTTTACAAGCATCTTTCTCTTCTTATTGATTTGCTCCTCGAAATTTGCAAGTCAATGAAGAGCGTTCCGCAGGAAGCATTCAGCGCTGTTTTGTCATTTGCCGCATGCGGTGACTCTGAGTTCCAGCCAATCTTCGAGAACTTCGTTAAGGCTGCAAACGAGTTCATGGAGCTTCCAAACCAGATCCAGAATGATACAAAGTTCCCAGGTATCATCCCGATGATTGCACAGTACAACATTCTCCTTGATAAGAAGAAAGCCAAGAAGATCATTGCCAATCTCTTCAATCTCGTTGCCACTCTGTTCGAGAAAGGCTTAACAGGATTCTTGATGCCTCACAAGTCAGACTTCGTCGATCTTATCGACGGCAAAGTTCCACTCAAGAAGCGCTATAAAGTTTCAACAGAAAAGGCGACTGCAACAATCATAATGCTCTTGATTCCACACTTCGCAGGAAAGTGCCCCGATCAGCAGTTCTCTGCAATCGAGCGCCGTGCTGCATCAATCCTTTCCATCGATATATCTCCACTCAAGATGGCTTTCCAGTCTTCTGATTATGATGCTTCCTTTGCTAGGACGGTCGAGAAGCTTATGACGACAGCAGGTGATAATCTAACATCCGCAGTTGTCAAGATTTATTCACTCGTCATGAAACACACAACACAGTTCTCTCCAGCAATCTACAAAGTCTCTGCCTGCTTAGCAGAGAAGTCCCAGAATCCAGGAAACTTGTCTCTCAAGCGAATCGCTGCACACGCAATCAAAGAGAAGAAGCCGGTTGCTGAATTGGAGCGGTTCTTGCCAATCTATCAGACTCGTGTCGGCCTCTTCGATCAGCTTCCGGCCCTTATGTACGGCACAGCATTCCCAATAGAGACAATCTGCAAGGATGTCGCCAAATGGCAGAAGGATGAATTCCCATACTATCCAACAGAGTGCACATTCTTCTACTTCAACACAATCGAAGAGCTTAGAAACGAGTGCCTTCAAATCAAGGTCGATCCATTCGATAGATGGAATGATATCGCTTTCCACGCAATCCCACAGAGGCCAATTGCTGAAATGGCCATCGGCATTGTCCCAGAGGTCTCGGAGTTGACAATCAAGCAATTCATCGCAAAGATCAATAAGAAATCCAACTTAATTTCAAGCTCCTCAGAGAAGTTAAGATCTATGATTTCACCTGAGAGCGAGGAAAGGCTCCCACAAGTCGAAGAACAGACACTTCTTGTTGTCCCAATTGCAACGTTCGCTCCAACAATCTCTGACATCAATAGGTTGTGCATTGATATCACAGGAAATTTGTTTGAGTAATTTGATTTATATTATATTCGAGAGTTTTATTATAGTGTGATTAAACTTAATTTTTTTTTTAATTTAGAAATGATTTTTGAAATGAAAAAAAATATAAAATATCAAATTTTTAATAAACATGTTTGTAAACAAATCTGTACGTAATAGAGATATCATTTTGAACTGATTTACTGTTCAAAGAACTTTCTATATTTGTTTGCTGTTTCACAACGAACTTCATCTGACAAATTTGGCGAAGAAACGAACTTTGTTGGAAAATTTCGAGGAATTACGTGGAAGTGAACGTGTGGAACCGTTTGTCCTGCAGCAGGTCCATCTTGAATTGTCATTGCGCAGCCTTGAGTGTGCATTTTTGCCTTCATTGTGTCGCGTACGTGTGTGGCTGTCGTAAGGAGATCGATTTTCTCTTCTTCAGTCAGCATATCGAAAAATTGAACAACTCTCTTCGGAGAAATCAAAACGTGTCCTTCACACGCAGGCCTAAGATTGACAAAACAGAAAGAAAGTTTTGATTCATAGAAAATGTGGCCTTTAGGAATCGTCCAAGGTCCAAAACTTCGATCTTCAGTAAACATATGAAATTTACATGACAAAAAAAGTATTTTTGAATAATTTACATGACAATATTTATATTTCCATGGCATAAATTTATATAAAGAAAGAATTATTATAAGCTTTTGCCTATTAACATTCTATCATTAGTATATTAAAATTTTGAAATTTGGGATCATAATTTTGAAATTTTAAATGTGTTCAATATATTTGCTCTTTAATAGCTTAAGAAGCTATACATATCATTAAAAATTGGTTTATGCTTCATTAAAATGAAGTTAAGGTACAACATATTGAATTTATATTGTTTGAAAATCATTTTCGATAATAGCATTAGATATTCATAGAAAACATTTAAATCTTCATATCCAATCAGAATATTGATATAAATTTGGATTTTTTGATATAAAATTTAAAAATTAAATTGATGAGAGAGAATTTATATATTTAAAATACAAAGTGAAATATTAGTTGGTTGAGTTTTCGAGGAAATCACGAAGCAACTTGTTATCGCTCTTGTGGATTTCATAATCATCCTTCAAAGAAGCCAGAGTCTGTCCAAGCTGCTTGTTCTGTGCGAGGGTAACCTCATATAGGTGCTCCAGCTCAGCCATACCAGCAGACTTGAATGGTCGCGCGTTTTTGGGGAATAACCTTTCGATTTCTTCTGATGCGAGTCTTTTGCGTCTTAAGTCTTCTTTGCACCTTTCAAGCTGGTTTTTCAGCTTGTTGTCATCATCAAGAAGCTTCTGGTGATCAACCCACTCCTTTTCCATGACGCCAGTGAGATTTACGACTGTCTCTGACGACATATTCTTCTGTTGGATTTGTGCTCTGATTTCATTTCTTTTTCCTTTGAGTTGTTCAGTCAGCTGCTTTCCTTTAGCGACCTTCATCTCGAGGTGCTCTATCGTGTTCTTTTTGTACTCTGGAAAATGGTTAATCTTTTTATTCATTTCTGCAATCTCTTTCTGTATTGAATTTGACTGTTCTGTTGCTTTCTGTATCTTCTTGTTGTACTCCTTTTGGATGTCATATGTCTTTGCTTTTTCTAATTTGAGAGAATCGTTAATTCCTTGCAATTCGATCGAAACTTTATTTAATTGTTTGTATTTTTCTGTGTGCTCACTGTCTCCATTCTTTACCAGGTCATTGGCTGCATCAATATCTGCTGTTATCCTTCTTAATTCAGACATTTTGCTGATTTTCTCTGTTTCTGAAGTCGCAAGCTTAGAATCAAGCAGTGGAACTTCTTCCTTCAGTTTTTTGACTTCATCCTGAAGTTGATCTCGCAAAGCTTCCATTTCTGTGATTTCCAGAATAATTTTTCTTCCGTTCACGAGTTTTTCTTCATACGATTTTAGTTTGTTTACGCGTTCCATTAACTGATTAAGGTCTTTATCTAAAGGTTCTTCTTGTAAAACGTTATTTTGTCCAGTTTTATCGAGTTCTATCATTTGTTCGTCAAGTTTCTTTACTTTTTCTGTCATTCCTTCGATCTGTTGCTCCAATTTCTTGTTTCTCTTCGATTCTTGACCCGATTTTGCGATGGCAATTTCGTCTCGAATTTGTCTGATTTCTGCAGTTTTGCTGCCGAGCTCCGTCATCTGCAGCTGCTCCTCCCTTTCCGCGTCAGCCTTCAGTTCGACGATCTTCTGCTTAAGATTGGCGAAGTTTTGATTATCGAGCTCGAGAGCTTCGACCTGGTTTGCGAGCCTCTCCTTCTCCTGCGTCTGTTGGTTAAACTTTTGCTGAAGAAGATTAAACTCTTCCTGACTTATCATTTAACCAACCCCTGAAGATAAATTTTATTTGATCTGACACGTAAAGTAAATATCCTTTTTATGTAGCAAAAAAATATTTGGGAGAAATTAATTTCGTTTTGAAAGGAAGTATTTTGGTTGATGTTGCAATGGTTCTGTTGGAATATTTCATCTTCAAATAATGACTTTATAATTGATCAAATGTTAGATGTTTTCTTGCACTTATTCATAATTTTGGATGTGAGAAATGGTTCTTATGGGCTATGTGGAGTATTTTTGAATTGTTTTTGTCGCAATATCTGAGATTATAATTGTTTTTGTTCAAGTTTAACGGGATTCAAAATTGATGGAAAAGAAAACAAAAAGTTTTGATTTATTCTGAAGTTCATAGTCACTAAAGTGCAAGAATTGAGTCAGCAAAATATATCAAACAAAATGGTGTGATTTATAAAGTGTGGTTGCACAAGAAATTATTAAATATCAATCCAAAAAAATGTAGATTAAAATTTAATGTTCTTTCATAGATTGAATTAATGCACATTCAATGCTGCCATTCATTATTTTAATTTTCATGGACATTGCAGCGAAAGCTGGGCTCACGAAAATTAACGTACGAAAAAAAATATTTTCGCTTGAAAACATATTAATTATATAATAAACATAATTAGTATCATCCCTATAAAAGCTTATACGAAATCTATCAGCCAATTTTTGAATAAACGGAAAATAAATCTCTGTTTTAGCTTAATACTCTATTTTTAGCCTTTTGACTGTGATTAATGCAATACAAACACTGGGGTCTGGCTATATTTTAGATGTGTACATATAAAACTGCTAAAAATAGAGTTTGGATCGAAATATCACGTCATTTATTTCAAGAAATGCTTTTTGTTATAAAATCATTAATGAATATCATCTGCAAGAGCTATTGAAACCAAATATTTCATTATCCTTGTAAAATAGCATATAGAAAAGGACATCAATAGTTTATTCCAATAACAAAACAGCAATACGTAATAAATAACCTAAAGGACTTGATGACTATTGCATGCAGAATGCAAACAGTTGTAATGCTGTCTCTGTAACTGAAAGAATGATGAGTTTATTTTTGCAACTCGAAATGAGCCGATAGATTCTTGATGATATTTATGTGTACTCATTATTAGGAAGAAATCGATCTGAGGGACCTGGCAGCAAGTCGGAAATATGCTTTTATGAATTAATTGATATAATGATTTGCAGGTTTTAGAGAAATAAGACGAAAAACTGCGACAAAAGCGCATGCGGTTATAAAAGAATCGTTACTTGTAAGATTTGAAGGTATTTGAAATAAAATGTGAATTTCGAGTTACTGGACGATAATAACCAGCTGTGGTAATAAGATAAACTGTAGTTAAACATTTACATAAAAAGATTCACTTATCATCTTTATTCTATGCATACTGTGTTTTGAGAATAGGTAACTTTTTTATCTCCATAAATTAATAGAACGATAGAAAATGTACGTTAATTTTCGTGATCCCAGCTTTTTGCAGCGCCATTATAATGGTTAATATAGAAGGTGCGATGTGTTTAGAATGGGCTAATATTGATTTCTAATAATAGCAATGATAATATCAATCCTTTTGATATTGAATCAATCAATCTCATTTTTTTATCAACATTATTACCAATGTATAAATTCAATCAAATCATACTTCTGATACATTTTCCTTCTCATCTATTGATATATCATTCGATTCCTGATAAATTAATTAATTGAATCAAAATCAATGTGTATTTCGTTTGAACTGTTGAATTTTCTACCAACCTACATGTGTGCAGAATGGATTCATCACAACAAGACGAGATTAAAAGGTTTTTCTTATTCGTCCAAAATATTACATCTTTAGGCATCAAAGAACAGCGAAATTAACGATTTGAGATAAAAATTTATTGTCGTTTATTTTCATTTTTATGGGTTCTCGTGAAGTAAGAGTATTCGATGTTTTTCGTGTGTTTTATAACGCTTCAAACTGGTTTTCCTCGCTCGTTCTGGTCCTCGTTATATCTTTTGCGCTCGGTGAACTCGTTGTTGGTAACTTTTCGGGCTTATATCCTTCGAAATTCATGGGATACATCACTAAAATGGAGAAAAAGGAGTTCACCCATGCTCTAATGATCTACACGTTCATATTATTCGGCCAAATCACTATCATTACGATCAAATTTTGGCTCTGCGATCGATTATCCATAAAATTTAGAAACAATTTAGTCCAACAGATACATAAAAACTATCTCTCGGGAAACAGCTTTTACGATCTTCTTCTATTTGACACCCATATCGATAATCCTGATGGTCGAATCACACTTGATATAGAAAACTACGGAGAGACCGCTATTAAAGTCATTGTTACTGCTGCTCAGGCTCCTGGTATAATCGTGTGGTACTCATACACAACATATAAAGATATGGGAGGAAAAACAATATTAATCACGTTCGCTTTTACTATTGTTTCATTCTTTATAACCAGGTTAGCTATGCATCCTATAATTAAGCTAACCTACAAGTTTGAAGCCGCAAATGCCGATTTTCGTCTCGCACACGTTAATCTCAAAGAAAATGCAGAAACGATCGCTCTTTCGCGTGCGCAATCAGCAGAAAAGCAGCTGCTTTCAGATCGCCTTGCATCAGTCTTAAAAGTCCAAAAACAGCTTTGCAACACTTCGATTTTCTTGAACATTGTTGTGAACATTTGCCAATATTTTGGAAACGCTCTCGTTTACTGGTGCATATACCTCAGCGCTCCAAACACCACTGATCCATCAGAGCTCGCCATATACACAGCGAGAGTTTGCTTTGAAGTCATAAGTTTAATATTTGGCGTCACATCATTGATGAATGTGATGAAAGATTTCTCGAAACTCAGCGGATATTCGACCCGCGTTTACGAACTTCTCAGTATATTAAAGGCACAAAGCGAGAGAGTGAAATGCACAAAATTTGGTGATAAGTTCATTTTAAACAACGCTACAATACAAAGGCCGACAGGAGAACCTTTGATCAATAATCTTTCTATCGAAATACCGAAAGGATCTTCGTTGTTCATTTTTGGTCCATCTGGTGCTGGAAAGTCCTCTTTGTTTAGAGTTCTTGGTGGAATATGGCCTCTTAAGACAGGAAGCGTTACAATCCCTGAATTGTCAACGATGATATTGACACAGAGACCCTATATACCACGAAATTGCACTCTTGAAGAAGCAATTGCATTCCCATCAAAGCTTTGTGAAGTTGATGGCTTCGATATTCTTCGTTCACTCGAAGTTCTGCATTTGGATCATCTTAGACTGAGAAATTCTGATGATTGGTGGTCCGGTTTATCTCCTGGTGAGCAACAGAGGATTGCAATCGCAAGAGTTTTCGTCCACAGACCTTATTTCGCTCTGTTGGATGAAGCAACATCTGCGATTCCTTCTAAACTTGAAGAAGAAGTTTTCCGGATTCTCGCTGATCGTGGAGTCACATGCATCACTATTGCACATAACAGGGAACTCAAGAAATGGCATACTCGCACTTTGGAACTCACAGGTGATGGTTCTTACAAAATATTATAATTTATATTAATAATTCTATCCTCAATATATAATATTTTAATGGAAATCAATTTTAACCTTCAAGCATCGATATATTCTATATAAATGGAATTTAATAATGATTTCTACTGAAGAATAGAGAATTTTAAATTAAATTTTATGAATTTTGATTGTTTAAGATGATAAATTACTTTGGTTATGAAACGTTTATGTTCTGTAGTTAGATATCAAAGAATTGATCAAAATATATTTTTGAATTTTATAAATTCTAAAATGAGCCTAAAGGACAAAGAAGTAATATTTTTATATGAATTGCTATTATTGTATAGAATTATGAAGGAATATTAGAATATGAATAAAAATTTTAGATTATTAATGGAAATCGGATTCTAGGAATGTGAATTATGCAAAAATTCAATGTGTAGAGTAATTTTGCATTGTGTTTTAATGTTATTTTTATTATTGTCAGTTTAATTTTAAATGTCAATAGCGGACGAATTCCTTTCGAAGCACAGCGTGGGTTACTCCGATGAACCGGAGCACTTCTTTGTCGACCAAAGCAATGGTCCAACGACAATGAGAAGAGCGAGTCCGTATTTAAATCCTCGACAGATGGAATTCTGGGAAAATCAAAGAACTCATCTCGAATATCTCAATTACCTTCACTTTAAGCATCGATTGGATAATCCAAATATTAAATATTCGCAAGAATATTTTGATGATGATGAAATTGAAGAACAAATAAATGTAGAATCGAAGATATCTCATGAAGAAATCGACCTTCAGAACGAATTAATAAGACAAAAAGAGCTTTTAGAAAGCACAAGAATAAAAATTAACAGAGAAGTCGATAAATTCAAAGCAATTCTCGATGATTTTCGAATGAAACGTGAGAAACAGAGACAATTACTAATGAAAGAATACTCTAAACGAAAAGAACGATATAATCAAGATATTACACTTATAAAAGAAGCGGCAAATAGAAAACCAGATATTAAAATTACTGTGCACGAAGTTTCATCGTCAGAAATTCGATCTAAAAATCAAAACATAAATAAGTCTCGAAACAAGATAAAATCAACGACACAACTTTCATTTAATAGTACAGAGTCTATCTATGATGATTAATTTGTTTGTTTGAATTCATATAAAATCTTTCTTTTAAATTAACGTGTTATACTCCCCACAACATTGTAAATATATAAAGCATTTATGGTTCTATTATATATGATATGCGTTATTGAAAATTGTTTAAATTATTTTTTTCATATTTTATATAAACAGTGATGAACTAAAATAATGATGCAAAATTGTGTCAAAGGTGAAATTCAATGTACAAATGCACTTAAAATTAATAAAACTAAATATCTGGATTATTAATATAATTATCATCTTCAATAATATTCTCTGGTAAGTCGCTCAGACTCTCAATCGCCTCTCCTTCTCCGTAGTCGACGATCTCACTTCTCAATCTTGTCTTATCGAATGTTGAATCATCGAGTTCAGAAACCGATTGATTTGAAATATCTTCTTCAGCGTTTCTTGATCTTCTGTAGAGATACAAACCAATGAGTGCCAAGCTAAGCAAGCACACGCAGCACAGTACAGAAATAATGATCATTGTTGAAGCTGAGATCTTCGAACTCTTTGCTTTAGGTTCATCTTGTTGTTCTTCGAGTAATATCAAAGAATATGTTTGAATTTGTGTCTGAATTACGATGTAAGTGATCACTTGTGTTATAGTGTATGTTGTAATGATTGATGATTTCGATGATTCGGTTGTAATTGTATTTGTTTCTGTTGTTGTGTCTGTAAGTGTCTGAGAAGAATAATTGGAAGTTGTATTTATTAATGTTTGAGACATTCCACTTGGAACAGATGAATGAGGAACAGGAACGTGTTCAGTTGGTAAGCGAGTATCCATTTCTTGATGCCTAGTGAACATTTGCGAATACTTGAGATTAAATTCAGTTGAGGGTTTATTGTTTGGTAGCTTTCGCATCGCAGTGTGCGTGATTGGAGTTGCTGCATAAGAAAACGTTGTTGGTTCCGGAACATTTGATGCATTTTCATCGCCTGAATTGATAGTATTTGCAAATGAGATGTTTGTCGCTCGGACATCATAGCCTTTGCTGTATATTAGTTCACACGTGGATTGTGGATCGTGGAAAGGCCTAAATTCAACATTTCCTTTCACGGCAACTAAAGATTTATGACCAATATTAATGGAATTTCCGATATACAAAACATAAACATCTCCATACACCATTAAGTTGTGGCCTGGATTGAGTGATTCGTTACTCTTTGTTATTAAATTGGTTGAAATATTGCCTGCAAAATTTCCTCTGAAGCAGCCTTTGATGATGTTGACGTTGGAAGTATATTTTTTAAATGAAGCGTAGCTCGAAATGAAGATGGCTCCGCCTCCTCGAGGAGTGAGCCTTGGTATATGATTCTTTGCTACGTACAATTGACGGTTATCTGATCCAATAACTTTGAGAATTAATGAGTTATTGATGAACTTTGTTTCATAAAAAATCGTTTGGTTTACGCCCACAGAATGGATGGCTCCACCTGAAATCTGGGCTGTATTTTTAATGAAATCACTGTGATGTAATTCAAAGTTGTAACTCAATGATACTGCAATAGCGCCGCCGAAACTAAATGCAGTATTATTTTCAAAGTGTGAATCTTCGACATAAAAGGTATTTCTGTCATCAGTGCCTTGAAAGAAGATGACTCCACCAAATTTGTAGGCTGTATTACCACTAAATGTAACATTACGAATTAAAACTTCAGAACTGAGCGAGCACATGGTTCCACCCACTTCAGCAGTGTTTCCTGTACATTCTAAATGATTGTCATTATGGAAATTTAATGAGCATTCGGAAATAAATATCGCACCGCCAAGTCTTGGCGCTTTATCGGCTCCAATCGCTGTATTATGTGAAAAATTTGAGTTTTTGATTGTAACAGAGCACAGGTAATACGTTTGACGGAATGAATCACAAAAAGCATCGATTTTATTGATTTCTGTGCCAGCAATACTGCTGTCATTAAGGGGGTCTTCAATAGTGATGTTGTTCGATAGAAATGAAGGTTCGTTGAAGGCTAAACAACAATGAACAAAGATAAACATTTTTTTATTTTATCGATAAAAATAAAAAATATGAATAAAATTTTTGGAATAATTTTGGTTATTATGGTGTTTAGATGATATTGTCAAGAAAAATATTCTTTCAAAAGCACTTCTAAATTGTGAAACGTCTCTTTTTATCAAAATTTGGAATTGTAATAAATACAATGTGAATAACAAATTGTAAAAATATTAAATTTGCATTCAATTTTAGAATATGGTAATAACACATTGCAGATAAATATTTAAATATTTTATTTTGAAATCTTGCGATACAGATATTTTCCATTTCAATCAAAAGTTTTCACAGGAAAATTATCTGTAAAACGATTATTTCGCATTCAAAAATATTCATTTTTAATAAAGAATCATTATATTTATATTATTTAAGTGCAATTTAACAGAATAAATACAATATTTTAGGGGTTTGTAATACAAAATAAATAACGTAAATCATTATATCAATGTCAATGCTGTTGTTTTTTTCAACAAATAAAACCTTAATTTTGAAATTATTTTTGAAATTTTAAGTTTAAGCTCGTGCCTCTGTATATTCTTGGTTGCCATGCCATAATAACATTGAATCCACTGGAATATATGTATGTTGCTGCGAAAGAATTTTTATCTAATTTTGATTGTTGCTCATATTCAAGTTTATCTTGTGTTTTTCATTGCCTTAGATTGTGTTCACTATGAATTTAGCTTGCAGTTATAATAAAAATGTTTATCAAAACAATAACTTGAATTTATAGGTAAACCAATGCTCTGCTGCTTTTATAGCTAATTAACATATTATAAACCATGATTAAATTGTCTTGAATCGATTTCAAACATTTTCTTTAACTTCAAACTAATTAAATAACTTTTTGGAACAATACCATTCCTTCCTTTCATCATAAACTGTTGAAATTTATTTGGAATCTTAATGTTTTTTAAGATAAACTCTATTTATATTTTAAAAACAATTTTCGAAGCTTTGAAGTATTTCAAGGACTTCTGGTGAAGAATTTCCTGTTTTGTCGATAATTTTTCGACATATTCTATAACAGAGAACATTGCAGTCTGAATTATTCTCATTGACTTTGTCTTCGCTATCAATCATCGAAAAAGAAATATTCATAACTCTTTCTGCATCATAGCTGTCTGTTGTACAAACAATGGTAAACAACGAAGTTGCAACTGTCTGCCTAATATCTGCATCTTCTGAAGACGATAATTCGTTAGCGACTTCAATCACATCATTAATGGTTTGTTCATTAAATCTGCAGAGAGATGACAAAACTAAAAGACTTTCAGCTGAATGATTGAGTGGGAAAGCTGAAGTAATGTTGTTATAAACATCTTCAGTGATGTGTTGTGCCATAGCTATAACAAGTTCATAAACAGAATGTGCAATGATCTGATTATCATTTTCCTCTTTGTCTTCATTAAACGAAGCGAAATTCTGGCAAACGCTGATGAATAACTTTATATAATCAAGAGAATTGCTATCATCTAAATATTTCCTAATTTTTTCTAACACAGCCAAAAGTTCTGATTGGCAAATTCGCGAAGCAATTGTTGAATAAACACTTTCTTTGAAGAACTCAAGAACGATTACAAAACCATTTTCATAGCTTAATAATGCAGGTAAAAGCTTAGCAGCTCTCCTTGCAATGTCTTCTAGCAGAGATTTCATGTTTTTGAGTGATATGTCGAAGATCATCTGAGGACTGAAAACTTGAGGATATTTGACAGCGAAATGATTTAACACCTTCAAAGCAATTAAAAGCGTTTTGTGTTTCTCTTCATCATAAATGAAAGATAATGATCCTGATTCAACGATGATTGTGGTTGCTGCAGATTCATCCTCAGCTAAAGGCAGTAAATCTATGTTTGCAATATTGATGACTATTTGAGAAAACTTTTCGATTTGTTCAGTAAATGCATCGAAAACTTTCAATTTCAAAGCAACATCAATCAAGAATAATAGATCTGATAACGATATGGATTCAGCTTCTAATTCAAATAGCGATTGACAAAATACTTCAACAACAGGGATTTCTTGGCTTTTTGCAGCGATTGTTTTAATGATTTCTGCTCCATCAACAATAAAATTAATGTTTCTCAAAGCTTCGACAATGATATCTTGGAAATTTTCAAAATTCATTAGGAATAAATTACTCGTTGATTCAGCAATACTATTAATGATTTTCAAGGATTGATGGATGAGAGAAGGACAAGAAACTGCAGAATGAATCAAATTCGATAAATTTGCAATGATTTGATCATCGGAATTCTTGGAAAGTAATATTTGTGTTTCTATTGCTTCTAAATACTTCAACAGAAGCTCTTCATCACTGATATCACTCATTGCTGCAATCAGAAAATTAATAAAAGTCTCTGAATATTCTTCAAATGTTTTGTTCTTTATCCGAAGAAATGTTAAAGATTGCAATCTAATCAATGAGTTTTTTAATGTTAAACTTGCAGCAACAGTCTGTGTAATGCTTTCTGCGCTTGCTTCAAGGCAGTCTACTTTGTTTTCTGAAAGAATCGTTATTAATGCTAAACCGAGATAAATTTGTTGCCACTCTGATGATGAAATTGATTGTTCGGCGACTTTCAAAACAAACTCATTAAACTTTTGGTTATCTATTTCATAAACAATATCAGATATAATGTTTTTTGCATCTTCAATTCTATCATCATTTGTTTCATCAGATATTTCAGAAACAATAACTGCTGCGCATGAATTAAATATATCTTGAACAAAATCAGAAATCCAATCTGAATCATTTTGAATAATATCATTAATAAAACAAAAAGCTGCTGCTCTTGATTTATATGAATGTCCAGCATTGGAGAAAATGTTCATTAATATCTGAATCAATTGAGATGATGTTGATGAGAAAAATATTGATGATTCTTTATAAATGTCATTCAAATCTGATATATAAGCACTTAAACGATCATTAGGAACAGTTTCAAATATTGTAATCATATTCGATGAAAACTGCTGCAGCTCTTCAATGTTTTGTTTATTGAGAATCATTTGAAATAAGAATGAAGCTCCGTCAACAATTTTATCGTATGATTGATTATAAATTAATGCAAATTCTTGTAAAACGAAATCATAAATATGTTCAATTTCGATCTTATTGAGCTTCAATAGCCATGCCATTGTAAGCAATACTGTTCTTTTAGCATCATGGCTTGTTTGATATATTTCGATTAGAAATTGAATCGGTGAATCAAGAATATCGATTAAGAAGTATATAAATATTTTTTGGAATACTTCTGATGCCATTGATTTATGGATTGCAATAATATCTGTGTTTTTGCATATTTTCATTGAAATTTGAATTAAAAATTCATTTATTTGAGGGATAAATTGCTTAATAAAACCAATATTTCTCACTGAAAACAGTGAAAGCATAAGAACCAATGACTCTTTTCTTAATAATTCATCATCAAGCATATTGAAAAAATAAATTAAAGCATCTTGAAGGTTTGATGAAACAAACTGATGATAAATTGATTCTGATTCTGCTCTATTTTCATCGCCTCTAAGCATATTATGAACAATGCGTATGAAATTTTCAAATTCCATTCATCGAAAAAAATGAAATTTACATGACAAAAATGTTTTGTAAATTGTCAAAAAACACCCAAAATCATTCTTAATCTGAGTTTTAACTAAATTACAAATAAATTTATATTGTACTCCTCTAAGCTAAGTTAAATACAGAAGTTATAATGATATATTTTGGATTTAAAGAAATTGGCTCTACTTCTATCTTATATGCTAAATTCATAAGATATGGATCTTAAATTACATATTTTTAAAATCAAAAAATATTTTTCTAGAATTAAACCATATAATTTATATAATAGACTATACTCTTTGTGTTAATGCATAAAGCAAGAGATCTTATTTCAAAACCATTTAATAAAATTTCAAATTCAATAATCACAAATTAAGCTTCTGTGTCGATGTGAATAGCATTTAATAGGGATAAAATTATGATTTCTAAGTTCCTTTATAGTGATAATCGACGACAAAAGAAATTTCAAATTTATATATTTGATGTAAGAACGAAGTGACTAAGGATGTTTGAAAATATACGTTATTGATGTAAACTTTTTGGGGAGGACGAAAAACTCTTTAAGGTTCGAAAACAAAAAGTGACGAGTCTATTGAAATACATGGTATAGTCAGGGAAAAAAGGGACAAACGCCTCCTTAGAAGCATAATTAGACCTCCAAACTCTACCTGTGATTTGTATACATCATTCTAAAACTAATATAATGAAATAAAGTCTAAGTTTAAATTTTTAATTTCAATATGTTATAAAGTTGTATATTATTCAGCAAGTACAATATACATGAATTGCATGTTACTGCTATTCACTCTTTTTGCATTTGGTGCTGTTTTTTGGTTGTCCTAGCATTGATAAACCCTAATTGCCTTACTTGTACCAATCTGGCGAAGATTGAGCTGTGTTTCAGCATTGCATTCGGAAACAATGCTATTGTAGATGCATGATTTCGGTTGGTTCATCCTAATTTGTATCGAAGTTGACAAGATCGTGTAGTGTGTATTCTCAAGTGCAGGCAGCTATCCAAAGCTTCTGCTACATGCACTGGCTAAGCTTTACGTCGTGATTATCGTGTTTGACTACTTAGTCAAGAGCAAATACGGATATTAACTTCTCTGACCCTTGCGTTTCCTGCATAAGCATCCATGTACCATATGCAGGTGCCTGCAGAGTTGCATGGAACTCAAATTCTTTATCAGAAGATGAGTCTTTGGGATAACCTGTGCGAAAGTTCCATAAAAATTTTTGGACGATAAAATTTTAAACGTGTGTTGATTTTACGTGTTTGCCCTATTTTGAATGGAAAAAATTATTGTGGTGTATATAGCTTAAGAATGCTATGTAGAGCCTATATAACCTAAAATATTTCCTAAATAAAACAGCGTTTGCCCCTTTATCCTGTGACTTTATTATGATTTAAATTCGTTCTACATAAGGTCTGCAAAGTGAATGGAACTGAAGAGAAGGGAAGTGCATTGGAATATGTGAATATTAAATTTTTCTTTTCCTAAAAAAGCTCTTGTTTTGTCTTGAAATACTTTCTGTCTGGCCAGCCTTACTATCGCAGATAAACACAAGTAAAATGAGGATCTAATTATAAAATTGTGATAATTTTTTGTATTAAACATCTTTTGTTATATAAATTAGCTTATCCTATAAGAAGGTATTCGAGATCCATCACATTTGTGCTTAAATGAGGAAAGATAATTCCTACTAAAATTAATTTTAAACTTTGTCTCGGAGTTTTTTTTTTATTTTCGGGCCTCTCAAAACCATTCAAAAATTGAGAACCAAAAAAACGGATTTTTTCGAAAATCGAAAAGTTAGGGGATCAAAATTTTTTGTTGGCGAAATGCGTATTTAAAGGGGTTGAAACAACTAAAAAGGGGTAATATAATGCTCATTATATTGATCAAGAAAGGGAGTTTATTTCTTCAAAAAGGAGAAACTTATCCCCATTATAAATCATCTAACCCTGATATTTTAAATTTAGGCAGAGCCCGAAAGAATACGTTTTTTCGGGCAACTCGCTGCAAAAAGTTCAAAACTATTCACACAACTTTTCGGACATCCCTAAAGTGACCTTTTACAAAAAAATATTCAAAATAACGAGCAAATAAAAAAAATGAGTGTTGAAGCAATAGACGATTCTAGTGAAGATCATTCTCAAGTTTACGAAGAACCATTTCCAATTCCACGCCTCATGAAAGTTCCCAATCCAAAGCCAGCTCTTATGCCTAAATATACGACACTTGTTGAAGAATTCAACTGCGACCTCTTTCAGCTCTACTTCAGCCTCGTCAATTACCACATAAATCCATACGATCCAAGTCCTGATCTCGAATACTCGCCTGCTTTAGGAACATTAGGCCATGCTTTCGACAATGAGGGCGAAAATGAGGATGGAGGCGAATCAAAGAAGAAATTAGATCCTAAGAAACTTACAGAGCCAGAATGTGTCATTGGACGCAATCATATCGTTAGAAAATTCCTTCTTGAGTGCCAAAAGAAATTCTTCGAGTTCACAACAAATCCGTCATTAACAAAAATTGCTGTTCTCCACAACGAGCTCTTCTACGCATCAGAAGTTCTTCGTCAGAACAACCCAGACCCAGATATAATGAATTTCTGCGATATGTTGATGGCAGATACATACGATCTTTACAACTCTGTCATTGGCGACATAATCAACAACAAATACTGGAACGCAGGAAAGTCTGTTGAAGAATTGATCAACGACGTTCTCAAGAAGGAGATTTTAACAATCAGAACTTTGAATAGAGAAACATTCCAGAGATTGTCATCATGTGCAGTTCAACGCGCCCTAGATAAGGCTCCACCAGGTTATGCTGGTAAAATCAAAGGATGGGCCAAAGATAACGAAATCACTATCGAAGGCGATAGTAAGTAATGTGATTTTCATGCTATATTTAATGACTGTTCTAGAATAAATTCATGTTTTTATCAAAATATTACTAAACTTAAAACTCAATCATCTACGAAGCATATCATACCAAATACATCTTATAATCTATTTGACTTTTGATTTTATTAGATATTTTTTGCTGATTTTGGAATTTAAAAAGAGAATGCTTTCACTGGCGTGGCATTATCTATTTTTGTATCATTGTAAGTAGCTGTAGTCATTATAATAAAATACACATTTAAATTATTAAATATCTCTATAAATTAATAATAACTCTATTCATCTTCATTGAGAAGCTGCATATCTTCATCGTTGATTGGCAAACCAACGCCCTGTCCCTCTCTTTCGTGAAGCACGAATTGAGTTACGGCGTAGGCTTCAACAAATTGGCCAATTTGTTGTGTTCTCTGTTTGAGAGTGTGTTGAAGCTCAGAAAGCTTCCGTTGGCACTCACCAGACGCAGAAATTGATAATTGATGAATTTCAATAAGCTTTTCGATCCACGGAAGGATTGTTTTTAGGTACTTTGGCTCTGCAACTAAGAATTTGTTGAATGATCTAAGGAATGTTGCTAAAAGATTTGGTGGAATCGGTTGAATATAACTCGGAATTTGATCTTCGACTGTTTTATCAAGCACGAATTTGATTAAAGCCTCATCACAGCTCTTTAACGCCTGCTCGAGAAGCTTTGGACTGACTCTTGTTTCTTCACTCATAATTTTTGAGTCCTCTATTTTTAGGGTCTGTAATGAAAACAAAGGGTTCGAATATATAATGGCACAAGTTTCTTTAGAAGACCGCGGAAAGGCAATAATTGAGCTCGCTAGAAATAACCACTTAGCGGCGCAAATGGCTGAGACTTCGTTACAAAGCATAAAATCGTTTTTAGTTAACGGACAAAATTTCAATCAAATTCCTGATAGAAATGATCCTATGAATCTTCCACCACAGATCAGCCAGGCAACGCAGATAACGCAGCCAGTGATGACACCTCAACAAGTTCAAGGCGCGGTTTACGGACAAAATTTGATGCCGCCGATGATGGGTAATCAGCCATTTATGCCTAACACCGGTGGAATTCCATTTTTGTACCATCAGCAATAACAAAAATATCATATTTGTTTGTAATCAATTTCATTTCTTCATTCTAGGTTAAAATGCGATTGTCTTTCTTAATATTTTACGATTTTATTATATGTTATTATCTTAAGAGAATTTTATATTCGATAATATTTTTTGAACAAATTACATTTCAACATAGCATGCAGAAAGTTTATAGGATCAATAAATTTTTGTGTAGCAAAATGGTGGTGAATATGTGAAAAGACTTCAAATTTAATGTTAAAATTATTATTTTATTGAAGATTTTCATCTATTGTAATACATGCCATAATCATTTCTGAGTATTGAGTGATGGGTAGAAGTTGGTAAATATAAACAATTGTTGAATGATTGAAAAAATATTATAAAGTTCATCACCAAGCATTATAAATATAAGAAATATAGTTCAATGGAAAATTTTGATATCATTATTAATAAGTCCATGCAAGTTTAAAATTAATTTCTTTTTTTATTCATTTTGACAAAATCCTGCGTTGTAAACTATTCAAAATTGAAAACTTTACATCAATTTAAGATCCGAATTATTATAATACAACGATATCAATGTCCTACAACAACAAGAAAAGTCGAGTTCATCCACTTCTTTGATTACATCACATAGCATCAGTCAAATGTTATCATGTATGATATTGATAAAATGATTTTATAAGATTTGAAAATTATGGCATGATATTCTGTCAATTATTTCCTTATCTACTTTATTATTATATTTGCTGTTAATAATTGATGCTTACTGTTAAATTTATTGTGAAAATCCTCACTTTTGTTCCTCATGGCACCTTTTTTTTCAGAAAATTATGGCAAGTCCAGGCGCTGCGCGTAGATTTCAGCTCTGCACAATAGAGCCGACAACTGATATCTCAGGCGATAAGCTTGGATCCAACGGTACTCTCGTTCTTTCCCGTTTCGAGGAAATCTTCCAACTTCAGTGGACACCATTCGATGGCACAACAACCGCTCATTTTCTTTTAGCTCAATCCGCAAATTCGGCACCAAAGGATGACAAGTGGATCCAAAACGCACAATTCAGGATCGACTGCAGCCAAGTTTCAACACTTCAACTTCATCATTCGCCACTTTCGCTTTCTATTTCGAGAATTGACGTTCCAGGAGTTCGTACGTTTTCGTTTACGGACACGGAATTCATCTCAATGACAGAACTCGTTGAGCAACTTATTATAAATGGAATTGCAGTTCCATCTCCAGGTGAACCATTTTCGCTCGAATTCTATCGCAGATGTCACCGCGGTGTATACCCTTACACACCACCACACATTCAGCTCAATGTTGACGCTACAATCGAATTACCAAGATTCTGGGATTGCTTACATAGCTTCTTCCAGACACTCATTACTCACCTCGACTCAAGCGATACACTTCCGAAGGATCCACAGTTCCCTCTCGCTTCTGCAGCACGTGCTGCACATCATCGCGTTCTTAAGCAGATTGATGATGCTTCTGCAGTCCGCCCAACGTATCCACGCGTTACCGCTGCCGAGTTCCACGACTTATTCGATGAAAAAGGAAAACTCAAAGACAGTGAAACATTTTGCAAGAGACTTTTCGACTCTGGCATTGATCCAGAGGTCCTCCCACGTGCATTACCATTCGTTTTCGGTGTTTACTCACTCGATTCTACAAAGGAAGAACGCGACAAGCTTACACAAGAGTTAAACGACGAATTCAAGTCTCTCATGGAGCAGGCACTCTCATACAAGGAGCAGCAGATCGAGAACAACAAGAAACTCAGCAGTGCCTTCCGTGTCATCAAGCACGATGTCAGCCGTACAGATCGTCAGCTCGCAGCCTTCAAGAACCAAGATGCACCAGGCCTTAAGATGGTTACAATGCTTCTTAAGACATACTGCATCTTCAACCCACCAATCGGCTACTTGCAGGGTATGAACGATCTTTTCGTTCCAATTTTGCTTTCTTTCTTGCCAAAATGGAACCAGGACGGCTGCCCAGTTGATGCTGAAGGAAACATCATCAACCACGAGCCTTTCTTGCCACAAATCTTCTGGTGCTTCGATGCAATGCTTCGTAACACAGATCACTTGAAGCTTCTCGCTAACGTTACAGAACAGTGCCAGTTCCAGGCTGATTCAGTCTTCAACATTCTCAGCAAAGTTTCTCCACTTGCTGCTATTTGGATGCACCGCAATAACCTCAATGGTCTTCTTTGGTGCTACTCCGATTTCGTGCTTCTCTTCAAACGTTCATTCCCACAGATTTGGTCAGTTTGGCTCCAGCTCAACTGCTCCCCATACCCAGCTAACTGGCTTACATACTTCGTTGCCGCTATTATTGTCAGAGGTTTCGATCAGCTCGCAGTTCTTCCAGATGTCACAATCACAACAATGATGGACGCATTCCCACGTATCTTACAGTCCATGGATATGGAGACACTCGGCAAGACAGCCTTGTGGCTCGCTGAGAAGGTGCCACCGAAGTCGCGTGCTGAAGGAAAGAAGGAGCCAGAGATTCAGGTAAGCAAGTTCCACTTCTTTGAAACGAAGTGGACGGGGCCTTGCACAAGCGGAAAGACATTGTAAGTTAGAGTATATTATTATCATTGGATCATTTGATTATTTTTTGATTGTCCAATTGACCTTTTTCTTTTAAAATCCTTTACGTTCTAATTTTTTTGCTAATTTCAAAAATTAAGGTTAATAATTAAGCAGCATTCTTTTAGTTATAAAATCATATACAATCATTGTTTATCATTATGGTATAAGAAATAATATACATCATTATATAAATTTGTATAATGAAAGTGAATGATTGTTATAATGCAGATGGATATTGATATAATTGAGCTCTTCACTTTGATCAATTGCATAATGGTAGAAATTGAAAATATTAAAGGTTATATTTCTAGCAATAGAGTAATGAATGTTTCATTGTTTAAAACTATTCAAATATGATGTTAAGAGTCAGAAAACGAAGATATAATGAAAAAAGAGTCACATTTATTGGCACTTTTTCAAAAAAATAATGAATTTTGAAGCTTCTTTGATTCATTGCATCAAAACAAATGACGCTAAAGGCATTGAAGCTCTCGGCCTGACATCAGATAACATTGATGACATTATAATTTCGAAATTTGAAATTCCAAATCACGATTTATTAAAAGGAGTTTTAATACCAAGGTATCCAACACCATTGGTTTACGCCATATTATGCAGAAAGTTCGATGTTGTTAAAAGATTGATCGATCTCAGCGCTAATCAGTTTTTAGAAGTAAATGGTTGGAAACCAATTCACTATGCTGTAGCTACAAGTCAATTAAACGTAATAAAATACATGATAGAGTTAGATGTTTCGCATTTGGAAGTCACAACTGAAGTAGGAACGACACCTTTAATGTTATCTGTGTCAACAAGCTCTGTTGAGATTGTTGAATATCTTTTGATAAGTGGCGCAGATTCAACAGCTAAAAACAAATCCGGAAATACAGCTTTACACATTGCTACAACACGAAGAATTCCAATGATAACTCAAGCATTGTTAGTTTTTGGCGCTGATCCAACAGCAACTAACAATAATGGAAAAACACCTGCGGATATTGCAAAAGAAAGACAAAATACATTATTCTTAGAAACATTAGAGTTACCTCAATTAGATTTCGATGATATAATGAGAGACTACCACAAACTTACATCAGACACTGGAAACAAGGTAGAACCAGCTGCTGATAATACAGATATTGCATCAAGAATACAATCTTTAACAAAGAAGGTGTCACTAATAGAGAAGAAGATGAAATAAAGTATATTTTGTTTATTATAGCTAAAACACAACATTTTTCAAATTTATTTTATCTTACATAAAACTAATCATTGTTCATTATCAATACATGTTAAACCTCTCTATGAAAGATTAAATTTAAAGTATTGACCTTTCATTTCAAGAAAATTATTAGAAATTATAAAATTTTGAATTTTCATGGCTTTAAATGTGAAAGCATTCATATGCGGTTAAAAATGGTGATTATGAATAACAAACATTGTTTATTTTAATATAGCGAATGAAATTAGAGATATTGTTTGTAATTATCAAGTTTTGTAACGATTTCGTAGTACTTGTATTCAAGAAATTCCTGGTGTTTTCTGAGTAATTCTTTTTGCTCTTTGACAACAACTTCAATTTCGGGATTTTCAGCTTTGATCTGTTTTTCTACTGCTGTCTTCTGGGTGATGAGCTTTGCATTCTCTTCTCTGAGTTTTTCTGTATGCATTTTCTCAGATTGCAATGATTTAAGTAAATTAGCGATTTCTGCCTTAGCATTTGCAATTTTTTGCTCCACTTCATGCAGTTCCTGATTCTTTTTGTCTATTTGAACTTTTGGATCAACGGGAGCTTGTTTTACAATTTGTTGGGGTCTTTCGACAGCTGCAGCATGTGTTGTTGGTGTTTTAGAACGTTTTCCTTTAGCCAATGATAAGAAATTTTCTTCATTCTTGTTTTCATTGTGTTTTACTTGTTTAATTGGTGATTTTGATCTTGGCACCGATTTGTACTTTGCATCTTGGACTTTGTTCCCATTGAATGTGTTTTCTACACCTCTGCATGTCCGTGCCTTCTTGTTGCTTGATTTTGAAACAGAAGCAAAGACTTCCTGGAAGATATTCATGATTTTTGCTAAACGTACATTATGAAAGAAAAATTCAAATTAAAGCAAAATTGAATACTTTACAAAAAAACTGTTTATATAAAAAATGTTTATTAGACGAGAAAAGCAAGGATAAGGAGTGATATTTCAATTATGCATTCGATATACAGTAAGAGGCTAGAAAATCGGCTGTTTTGATGGTACTTTTTGGGTGATGAACTTATTTCTTTCGTTGAAAAACGAGAAGAGAAACGGGAGAGTTCTTTGCTGTAGGACAGAAAGCAGAGTGTGTGGTTGTGGAAGGGACTCAAAATTGACTCAACAATTTGTTAATTTTTTGAATCAACAATATAAGTTTTTATGTTAAATGTATATTTGTTCTTAAAATAAATACTATAAAAGCTTTTTATAATTAATTTTATATCATATGCACTTGTTGTTTACTCAATCAAATCGAAATTTTCAATTAGCTAGTTCAAAATTAAATGATTTGTCGAAAGATTACGACATAGATATAAATTTATTTAAGTTTTAAGCAATGCCCAGAGCAATCAAAGCTTTACATTCACATTTATTGTCTTTTTGATCGAAATTTAACTTTTTCCATGAGTTAGAACAAAAACACATATAGAATTGATATATAGGATCAGAGTGTATTCTTATTTTATGTATTTTCTGGCTTAAATATTCATAAATGCCTTAATTCATTTTGAAATACGAGCATAAAGTAATGATATCGCAACACTGATTATAGAATTACAAAGTCCATATATTATAGCAACAAATGGAAATATCTTGGATCCTTGTAATAGAAGAGTTATTGCACTTTTTGCGATTCTCAAATTAGAGAGGGAGAGAACCCAAGAAATAATGCGATTTTATCACCAAAATTTTGGGCATATATCTGAATATGCCTACAGATGCTGCTTGCAAAGTTTGGGACCTCAGTTCCAAATTTAAAATTAATCTGACACTTCCTCAGAAAGTCGATTCAGTTTTATAGAAATAGATTTGGCACTTTTCATAATGTTGATTTTCGCAACATTGGCTTCGAGTGCTTTCGTTGAGCGCCATAAGGAACTGTCCTTCCTCTCGTGGATGCGCGAGCACGGCCAGATGTTTGTTGGCGATGAATAAGCTTTCAGATTGGGCGTTTTCTTGTCCAGATCTCGCTACATCAGCAAATTCAACCGTGGTGGATCATTCAAATTCGGCCATAACAGGTTTTCTTGCATGACAAACGATGAATACAGAGTTCTTCTTGGTAATAGAAGATAATCGAAGCGTCCAGATGGTGCAAAGTACTTTAAATCAACAAAGAAGGACTGGCCAACAGAACTTGACTGGAGAACCAAGGTAGAAGATAACCCAGTCCGTGATCAGCAAAATTGTGCTGCTGGTTGGGCATTCGCACCACTAGCTGTTCAGGAAACAGCATGGAACATCAACTACAAACAGAATTACATCTTGGCACCACAAATGTTCCTCGATTGTGATGATCTCGATCATGGATGCGTTGGAGGAGAATCCGACAGTGCCATTGGTTGGCTCACAATCCTCAAAGGTGGAAAATACATGTTAGAAGCCGATTATCCATACCAAGGTGTTGTTAGAGCTTGCAAATTAGATCAAAACAATAGATACACGAAAACATACCACGTTATGTATGCAACAGATAAAACGATCATAATGCATGCTGTTTGTGAGTTTGGTCCAATTGCTTGCGGATTTGATGCCAGCCAATCTGATTTCATGCAGTATTCATCTGGAATCTACTTCAATGATAAGTGCGATCCATGGACAGTCAACCATTGGATGACAATTGTTGGTTTTGGTGTCCAAAATGGAAATGATTTCTGGATTGTCAAGAACTCGTCCGGAAAAACATGGGGTATGGAAGGATACATCAACATTGCAAGAAACAAAGGTATTTGCGCAATCGATTATAATTCATTTGCACTGGATGTTTTAGATGACTAATTTGTAATTACCTCGTCAACACGTTAACGCTTATACGTTCTTTCCTTCTTATTTAAATTTTTATTTCAAAAAATCATATATTTAAAAAACAAGGAAAGCTATTTTAGATGAATAGCATCCATATCCTTCTGATTTCAAATCAACCTATTATAGATCTCGATGTTTCTTTATATAAGATCAAAATAAATATCCTTTATATATGGATAAGAATATATGAGATATAATCAAGAAACACATAGAATTTTTACAGTTAAAGTCTCAAACTCCAAATCATTAAATTAATTTTCAACCCATCAATAAACCCATCTGACATTGATTTAATGCTTTTAGATATGAAAAGCATATTCACTATCAAACAAATTGGTTACATTCATTACCCATTTTAACAAAACTCAAAACGAAAATGGAAAAATTGTTTTTTTTTGGAACTGATCAATGTTATTTAAAATCATCGTTCCATATTTGCATGAAACTCCATGTACACTATCAATACTACGAATTAAAACTGGCCAAACACAACTTTTCCCGAGAAATCAAAAAATAACATTTTCCAAAGAAATCTCTTCGTCATTCAGAGGCTATTATATTAATGGAGTGATCTTAACCAAAAGTTGGGAAAAAATGATGTAACGATCACTTTTCCTTGAAATTTTCTTTCTAAAGTTTTTCCAACTCTAAAAAAATCGATCCACTGTGTCAAAGGAAGGAAATTTTAATTAAGAATAAACGACATTGAAAATTTTCGCGATGCTTGACTTCATTTTTCGATATGCTCGCATCAGCAGCGAACCAAACAGTCGAAT